>JBBPBX010022172.1:0-41665 GCA_038048925.1 Garcialebias charrua
GTGAAATGTAATGCAAAATGTACAGAGGGAAGTTTATCCAAACTGCATGCATATACTATGCAGAATAATCAACAATAATATTGATTTAAATGGCATGTATTTTATTTAGTAGTCTTAATACTACTATTAATCAGTACAACAGTGATACTCATTACTCTTGTTAAAAAATGTAATGTGTTCAATCTGCAGTACAATAGACGACAAATAATGACAAGTGGCAAAATGAGAATTTTGCAAAATAGGTCCCCTCTAAATATTGTTTAAATTTCAGTTTGGCTTGTATTCATAGATTGCTGTGGTCAGTGTCACTGATAATCTGGTACAACATCTTCCCAAAATCTTAATGCTTAAAAAGAAAACAGTTTTCAAGGAGAAGAAATACTTTAATGCAGGGGTCACCAAACTTTTTGAGACTGAGAGCTACTTCAGTGGAACCAAGAGGCACAAAGGTCCACTTGTTCGTTCCAAACAAATTTGCATGGTTCAACTTTAATCATAGTATTAATAATAATACATTTACATACATGTGAATATATGACTGCCTGATCACATCTGATCTGGTCTGTATTATTAAAGACTCCACACAATGATTTAGCTTGGTAAATATGATCAATTATTATTGATAATTACCAGTAGTGATTAGAACTCTCAATCAAGAACTTGAGTCCTCAGTTTGAATAATGTTTTGGTTCTTCTGTGCAAATGTAAATTGTTCTTAGCTTTGACTGGGAGTGTGGATGGTTGTTTGTCTCTTTGTCTGTCTCTGTGATGGACTGGAGACCTGTCTTGGGTGTCCCTGCCTTCACCCAAAAGCAGCTGAGATTGGTTCCAGTCCTAAACAAGGGGGCATAATGGATTACTTATTAACTGATATTTAAACATAAACACTATTTCTTTTATGTTAAACTCAGTTTGTAACATTTGAAATTCGTTGTATTTTATAAATATTTTATTAACTGTTTTGTAGAAATGAACACGTTTGTAACATTCATTCAAAATATGCCTTAACAAATCTGTAGCATTTTTTAAGAACCTATTAAGAATAAAATGTTCCAGTTGCAGATACAAAATATCAATAATGTAATATAATAAACAGTGACATTTTTTAATTAACCATGTGACATAAGTATTGATCCTCAACATTTTTTATAATAATAATTTAAAGCCCTTAAAACAACCACAGCTGCAACAAAGTGCTACACATATGAAATCATTTTAACTAATCATCACATCTTCTCTACTCTTTTTTAATTAATTATCTTTCACATATTTTATCATTACTTCTTTCAAGAGCTCCACACCTGAAAATATGATGAATGTGAATCCATCCTGCTCAAAGCTGCGCTGACATTCTACTGTCTGTTGCAGCCACCAGGGAGCTAGTTAGCATTGAAGCTAGTGTGTTAGCTGATGAAGTGACGCTCCAAAGTGTTTTTCTGCCACTAATGATGCACAGACACACTTGTCTTTCAACACTGTGAAAGACCTTTTCCTCCCAGTCACTGTCACCTATGTTTTAAGTAGCTACTTACTGGAAGTTAGTACTTTGTGCAGCAGCTCACTCCCCACCAGCGGCTCCGCGAGCCTGTGACCTCCGCTGCTGTTGTTGTTCCTTGTAAACATTGGACTAAACCATTTGCCAACAGAGAAGGGGGGGTGGGCAAAATTTCCTTCTTTTTTTTTAGAATAATGGCGGATTTCTCTCTTTTTTTGCCTTTTTATATTTATATTGTTTAAAGACACGATTTCCTTTATTGAATTATTGGGGGGGACAGATCTATATTTCCCCAAGATTGGGGGGGTCCGGACCCCCCCGACCCCCCCAGGATCTACGCCTATGTACATCATATATAGTTTTTGAGCAAGTCCTTTTTGACCTTTTACTTAAATGTATACATACATTGATTTTGCATTTTTAACATCACTCTCCAGAGCATTCCACAATCGAACTCCCTGAATTGAGGTAGACCGTCCCTTTAAGCTGGTTCTGAATTGTGGTTTGATGAATATCTCTGTCCCTTTGAGATTGTAATAACTTTGTCTTTTTATAAAATTTCTTTGGATATTTAAAGGTAATGTGTTATTATGAGCCCTATACATAACTGATAAAATACTATATTCTACCAATTCCTGGAATTTCAATAAGTTTAGCTGAAGAAACAAGGTGTTTGATGGGTGACTGAAATGTTTTCTGGTGATTACTCTTACAGCTCTCTTTTGTAAAATAAAAACAGGCTTTGTAATAGTTTTGCACGCTTTTCCCCAAACCTCAATACAATAGATTAAATGTGGAGCAATGATTGTGTTATACAACATATACAGAGCTTTATCAATTAAAAAATCCCTGACTTTATACAGTACTGCAATTGATCTAGCTATTTTTGTTTTAATGGAATTTACATGATGTTTCCATGTCAGTTTGTCATCAATGATAACACCCAGAAACTTCACTTCACTCACTTTACAGATCACAACATCTTCAATTTCAAATGGATCGTCAACAATTCTCTTTTTGTTACTGAATATCATGTAATTAGTTTTATCTAAATTCAAAGATAATTTGTTTAATTTAAACCAAGTTTGTATTTTTATAAATTCTGTTTTCATCATATCCAAAATCTGTTTTATGTCTTTACCCGAACAGAAAAATGTGGTGTCATCGGCAAAAAGAACACATTTAAGAAGTCCTGACACATTTACCAAGTTCTGTCGTTCTGTCCGCCACTGTGCTGGAAGCTTGTTGAAGTGTTTTTATGAAGCTCGAGTCGATTCAAATACCTGGTGGAAATAAAAAGAGGTTATTTCATTCAGCTAATACTGCAGAATGAATGACGCTCCTGAAAAATGACTTAAAGCTAAATGCTAGGTCAATGTAAGTTAGCTCAAAGCTAAATGCAGCAAAAGGTTGTAGCTAAAAGTAGCAAAGGGCGAACTAGGTTGCAAAACGGTATAAGTAGCAAAAAGTTAGCAAAAAGTAGCTAAAGACTAGCTAAAAGTAGCAGAATTGTAGTTTTCATTCATTGAACCTTTACAGATGGTCCCCGACTTACGACGGAATTCCGTTCCTACGCCCGTTCGTAACACGGAAATCGTGGTAAGTCGAAATACACATACACACCGCCCCATATACTGTAGCCTATGGTAGGCTACTGTACCAAGCACTTCACCTATCCTAACACAGTACCCTACATAATTATCAAAAAAACATACAGCACATTTGGAGCCATAATGAAGGAAAAAAAGAGTTAATTTCTTACTGGGAGCTGGTCAATTCTTCCTCCGTCTGTTAGCATGTTAGCTCGTTGCACCTCCGAGCTCCTGCAGCTTCACGCGGTCCACAGCGTACGTTTCAAGCTCTCCCCTCCCTCCTGCTCTGCTCCGGTCTCTCCTGTAAGTAAGTTTCAAGCTCCCCCCTCCCTCCCTCCAGTAAGTTTTGTTTCAGTTGTATGTTTCGTTTCAGTATTTTCTGGTGTAAAGGTGCATAAACCACGTAACTCGAACGATGCATTTCAACGTCGCAACTCGAAACCGTCGTAACCCGGAGACTACCTGTATTTATACAGGTTAATCCCACTGAGACACGGGAACTCATTTACAAGAGAGACCTGATTTTTCAACAAAGAGTGATGACAACAATAGACAGTCATAAAAGTCAAAGTCAAAGTCAAAGTCAACTTTATTGTCAGATCTGCAATATGTACAGTGCAGGACATACACAGGACCGAAATTGCGTTTCTCTCAGTCCCTCGGTGCAACAGTAAACATCTAAACATTGAAACACTGAAACATATAATAATAGACATAAGCATAAAATAGTAAAACTAACACTGTCCTGAGTTTTTTGCATAGTGGTATAAGAGTATGAAAATTTACACCAACTCTAAAACTAAAACATTAAACATTTAATGAACATAATATTGTCCTGAGTTTTTGCATACTAG
Organism: Garcialebias charrua; assembly: GCA_038048925.1. Lineage (NCBI taxonomy): Eukaryota > Metazoa > Chordata > Actinopteri > Cyprinodontiformes > Rivulidae > Garcialebias > Garcialebias charrua. The sequence continues at coordinate 3,942 of JBBPBX010022172.1, forward strand.
TATAAAAAAAGAGTATAAAAAGTATAACTAAAATAAACTAAAGGTTTCTAGCATTGACATTTGCAAAGTGGCAAAGCAGCGTATGAGTCAATGTACACAGTATATGTATGAGGTAGTAGTTGATGTTGTTGTAGAGGCAAAAAGTGGCATATGCAGTAAGGCACATTGGGCATCCCTAAATAAGACCGTTCAGAGCACACTGTATATGTACCAGCAGTGGTGTAGATATTAGAGTAGTGTAAATAAATGTAAACAGTAGTAATTACATGTAAGCAGTAGTAATAAAAGTAAACAGTATTAATAAATGTAAACAGAGAATGTAAACAGTATTATGATTATAGGCAGTGATGTAATACAGACATTAGTGCAAGTATGAGAAGTAGTGCAAACTGTATGAGCACATGACCGAGAGTTTAGTGATTAACCCGTTTGATGACACAGAGTCTAGTGTTAAAAACTTTGTGTTGAGTGATAATATGTGAGAAAGTTTTAGTGTTAAGGCAGTTCAAATGGGAGGGGAGGCAGAGCAGGCAGAGTGTTTAGCATTCTGACTGCCTGATGAACAGAGCTGTCTCTCAGTCTGCTGGTTCGAGCCTGGAGACTCCTCAGTCTCCTCCCTGATGGCAGCAGTCTGAAGCAGCTGTGTAGTGGGTGTGTGGGATCACCTGCCATGCGGTGGGCTTTCCGAGTGAGGCGTTTGCTGTGTAAGTCCTGCAGTGAGGGCAAGGAGGTGCCCACGATCTTCTCAGCTGCTCTCACAATGCGCTGGAGGCTCTTGCGGCAGGATGCAGTACATGCACCAAACCACACAGTGATGCAGCTGGTCAGGACACTTTCTATGGCACCTCTGTAGAAGGTGCTCATGATGGGGGTTGAAGCTCCAGCCCTTTTCAGCTTGCGGAGAAAGTAGAGACGCTGGTGAGCCTTCTTTGCCAGTGCTGCAGTGTTCCTGCTCCAGGACAGGTCCTTTGAGACGTGCACTCCCAGGAACTTGGTGCTGTCTACTCTCTCCACTGCGGTGCTGTTGATGGTCAGAGGGGGATGTTGGGCATCCCTCTTCCTGAAGTCCACAACAATCTCCTTTGTCTTCTCCACGTTGAGAGTGAGATTGTTGTGTCCGCACCACAAGGCCAGGCGGCTCACCTCGTTCCTGTAGTCCGTCTCATCGTTGTTGCTGATGAGACCTACCACTGTTGTGTCGTCCGCAAACTTGATGAAGTGGTTGGAGCTGTACGATGGTGTGCAGTCGTGTGTTAGCAGGGTGAATAGAAGGGGGCTCAGCACACATCCTTGTGGGGCCCCTGTGTTCAATGTGATGGTGCTAGATGTGTTACTCCCGATCCGTACTGTCTGTGGTCTCCCGGTCAGGAAGTCTAGCAGCCAGTTACACATTGAGGTGTTCAGCCCCAGACTGTCCAGTTTAAGGATGAGCTGTTGGGGGATGATGGTGTTAAATGCCGAGCTGAAGTCGATGAACAACATTCTAACATAGGAGTCCTTCGTGTCCAGATGTGTGAGAGCTGTGTGAAGGGCAGAGGAGATGGCATCGTCGGTTGAGCGATTAGGTCGGTATGCAAATTGGAAGGGATCCAGGGAGTCAGGGAGGACAGATGTGATGCTTTTCATGACTAGCCGTTCAAAGCACTTCATCAGGATGGGGGTGAGTGCTACTGGGCGATAGTCATTGAGGCATGCGGGCGTTGCCTTCTTTGGGACAGGGATGATGGTGGTGGCTTTGAAACAGGTGGGGACGATGGCCTGGCTCAGTCAGTATAAAATAGTCATATATGAGTTATTTATTTTTACAAAATAGCAAAATATATTTTTTTGTCATAGGTGGCTACAGGGGGGTGCTATAGATCCCTCTGGAAAAGTCACAGCACCCCCAAGAAAACATCAGATTATTATATAATGGGTGAATTTATTAATTGTTGTTGGTCAGTAAACTGACCAGCTGGTGCCCCACTTTAATGAATGAAAAATAAACAAAACAAATGTAGTGGAGCTGAGATGGAAAAGGTGTCACCCTTCTTCCTCCATCTCACCCTTCGTTATTGCTACAAGCTTCTACCCTGAGGCTGTTAGACTCATGGATCCCTGGTCAGGATTATAACTGTGAAAATAACGGTGGGAAAAAAATTCATTGGAAAAAAAAAATCACTGTATGCCACTTGGTTGTTGATTTGTGCTGTGATGCTGATCTCATGATGCTGGTTTATTTCATGTTGCTGTGTTCATTCGTTCTAATCTGCTCACACAGACTCATGTCTGTGCTGCTGTTGTTTTGGCACGTTTTGTACTAATGCTTAGTAAAGTCTTAGTTTAGTGTATTCTTAGTTCATGTCTTGGATCTTATTACTGTTTTATTTTGCAATTTGTATTTTTGTTGAATGTAAGTGGAACCCTGTGTACATAGTTTCGTTCCACCTCATGTACCACATGTTGCTGCCACTGTTTTATGTAGATAAAGTTTAGCTAAAATCTAATGGTAGCAAAAGGCTAGCTAAAAGTAACAAAATTATTACCGGTAGCTAGAAGCTAAAAGTAGCATACGAAAACTAAAATTGAGCAAGTACGATTTCAAAAAGAACTGTTTTTGACTTCAGTCTATTTTGACACAGGATATATTTGTTATTAAAGCTGCACTACGTAACGTTGTGGTGCAGTCTGTAAATTTTCTAACAATATATTTTTAACATATTTCTTCACTCTGTCACTATCTACTGACAGACTGATGTTAGACAAAGTAATCTCTGAAAAAAACTATAGTCCCCTTGCTTCTCTATCAGCATTTATAAAAACACTAAAAACACAGAGTGACCCGCCATTAACCAGCCAATAAAAACAGAGTTTGTAACCAGCCAATAAAAACAGAGCTTGAATTTGAATCAGCCAATAAAAACAGAGCTTGAATTTGAATTTCAGCAGGGCCAGGGGGAGCAGAGCCATATATGGCTCTGAGGGGGAGGGATCAGAATGCTTTGCCTGTTGAAAATATTTCTAAGTTCTGCGCTCTACAGAAAGTTACACATAGCACCTTTAAGGTTGAATATTTTGAAAAGTATTTAAAAAAAGTCTTAGCACTTCTGAATGTTTAAATTTTTGAATGGCTAAAATACTGGTACAGAGACTATTGTTGGATAAAATAAATATCCTTTCATCATCTACTTGAATAAAGAAGCACACACACGACAGACGATTTTTCAACCCAGTTTACAAGGACAGAATTCACATACAGACTTTCACAGATGTACAAAGTTACATGAGCCTTGTCAGAGAGAATCTGCGCCCAACAGTGAGGCAGGGAATGCTTTAATACTGTAAAACAGCTGAGGTCAAGACGACCTCGGCTTTCCAGTTTACAGACTTGTAAGGCCTTTAACAGGTGAGCTACCGTGCACCTGCAGGCTCCTCTCTGAAGAGACAACACAACTTTCCACCTCACACACATTAATTTAACATTAGTTACTGATAAACATCCATAGCCTTTATCTAAATCCTCCCATGCAGAGGAAATTATATTTAAAAAAAACATATGGAATATAAAAAAGGGCAAATAGTGAATGCTGATTCAGCAATAAAGTATAATAGTCTGTACTGTTCTATTAAAACAAATGTCCTATCCTACTTTAGACAAAAATATAGTGTCTCACTGATGCAAAACAATAAATAAAACTATTAAAGGATCTGGGTGATAAACACATAAACTGCATAATCCTTATGACTTGAGCACAAATTATTGATTCACTAGAAGTATGTTTTAATGTATTCTAAACAGAATTTCTAAAGGAAATGTGCAATTGTTACTTTATATTTAATTTTGTTTTATACAAGAAAAACTTTTTTGGGGCTGTTACTGTGTTCTTGTTCTATTTTATAATTTTAATAAGATTTATTCTTAATTTAAGATTTATTCTTCTTTCTGCTACCTTTCATTTTTTTATATTTTGTACACTATCATTTATGAGATTGTCTTGTATTGTTTCTTTTGTAAAAAAATGAACAAATTTAATAAACATAATGCTGCATCCTCTGGACCACAGCGCCATCTGCTGGCACAACTGAAAAGCACGTCACAGATTGTTTAATGCTTCACTTTAATCGCACCGTTTTTAAAAGTGCATGCAGCACAGCACTGAAAAAAATACAATAATTTTTTACTCAAGTTTTGACCAGAAAAAAACATACACGTCACACCGCCAATCATTTTAAAGATTTTCACGATGCAAAACTCATCTACTAAATGTACCATTTTCAAAACAAAGTCTAAAAACACACCAAAAAAAAGTTTAATCCTAAACATGATGCTTAGTGTTCTCCAAAAATCACAGTTTTCAGTGCATACAAACAAAGATACAAAACATGTTTGAAGTAAAACATGGGCTATAAAATGTAAAGGCAGCTTACAATTTGTAATTTCTAAATGCCTGTACATTCCACAGCTGTAAACATTTCAGTAAAAATACAACAAAAAAGAAAAACAATATATAACAAATGTATAGCAACTTTATAATTTCACTGTTACATAAAAGATTTTAGGATAACCTGCCTCAGATAGTTTATCACTGAATATCACCAAGTTCACTTTAACAGTAGTACGGCACTTCTTTTTCCACAAACAAGTTACATCAATATTTATTGGTAATCCAAAAAATATATATACACCAGTCAGACATTATTGAAGAAATTCTCCTCGATGACCTCAGTGAACCTCTCCTTCATCTGCTGGCGGAAGCTGGAGTACCACTCCAGCAGCCTCCTCCTCCTGTCCACCCTCTGCTCCTGGCTCATTCCTCTCTCCCTCTCCAGGATGGCCGGCAGCTCCTTCCAGTCACTGATGAAGATGAAGGGTGCCCCAGCAGCCTTTAGGAGCCGCAGCGGAGAGCTGGGCCCTGCTGCACAGCTCCCAGGTGTCAGCACATCTTCAACCACAGGTACAGAGCCGTAGGAGCACGCTTCATAGATGCGGTAACACTCGGTGTTGATCCCCACTGGACAGAGAGTGAGCTCGCTCTGAGCCAGAGCTGTCTGATAGCGCTTCAGACTGTCTGATGTTTCCTGAGGAAGCCACCTAAGATTAAAGAATACATAATACTTAGTCAACAAAATAAATATGCCAGATGGAGTCTGGTGATGCTCTTTCAAGACAGTTGCCACATGTTAAAACTGAAAATCTATACTTAAAAACAGTGGTGGGCCTCCGATCGCTAGGGAGCGCTAATGCGCTAATCCGCTTACAGCGGACCTAACGTTTTTGTCAGCGTAACAGCGTTTTGACTAACTTTTATAATTCATAAGCGGATTTGCGCTATTTTTATTTAAAATGCAGTACCGATAATAACTAATTATCTATCACTAAAAACGAAAAAACGTATTTACAGGCCCGTACGACTGCTAACAGACCATATCCTGTCAGCGCCGGATGTGGTCCGTGACAAAAAAGCGTCCCCTCAGTCTCTTTGCTAGAGCGAGCGCTCTCAGTTAGCAGCCAGTGTGTTACTCTGCAGCCTTATTGCTTGTTTTCAATAATAATAATAATAATAATAATGTCTTTTCCTGTCATCTGCGTATGTTCCCATACACAGACGAAATTCGTCTCTGCATTTAACCCAACCACCTACCAGGTGGTGCAGTGAGCAGCCCGAAAGCGCCCGGGGAGCTGGAGAAATAGGTGTGCACTCATAGACACCCCAAGCTGGGTAGTGGCCGGGACGCGAACCCGCGACCTTCGGATCCGTAGTCAAAAGCCCTGCCACTAGACCATCTTAGAGTCAGACGAAGAGTTTTTAACATGGAGGGTGAACTTATGGATGTTTCTCAGCGGCCTACGCGACACGTCTGGATTTTAAAAAGTATTTTGCTATTTGCCCTCTTCAAAATGGCGGCCGCGACGGCCACAGAAGATAAGGACTTTCCATGAAAACACGGTAAAAACAATTATTTCTTTGCTGAGAAAATATATATTTCTTAGCTGACTTTATAGCACAAGGTTTTTCTGAGCTTAGCCGGTTCAAATGGTCAAATCTGGTGGATTAAAAAAAGTATTTCGCCATTTGCCGGCCGCCATTTTGAAGAGGGCATATGGCGAAATATTTTTTTAATCCAGCAGATTTGACCATTTGAACCGGTTAAGCTCAGAAAAACCTTGTGCTAAGGTTTTTCTGAGCTTAACCGGTTCAAATGGTCAAATCTGCTGGATTAAAAAAAGTATTTCGCCATTTGCCCTGTTCAAAATGGCGGTTAGCGTGTTAGCATTAGCGTCCGCTAGCATTGGTAATACATAAGTGCTTTTGAAATTGTGGACCTAAATAAATCAATAAGTGCTTTAGAAATAGCGGAACTAATTTTTGGATTAGCGCTGCCCAGCACTGCTTAAAAAGTTACTGAAATCAGGTCTTTTTTTTTTTTTTTTTTTACTTGTCCAAACAGGACACATACAGTACAAGCAATAGGACGTTAAAACAAAACTATATTTTTTAATTTATTGGTAAAACAAATAAAATAATAATAACATCAACACTAGGGCTTAAACAGACTACTCGAGTAATCGACACATCGATTACTTGGACCTCTATCGAGTTTTTTAATTTCACGTCGAGTATTTGTAGTAACGTCATCACGTCCCAGCTACAGAACAGAAAATGAATCAACTTCCTGTTTGGAGCGCGTTGCGAACCGATGTTGCACCATATTCTGTGTGACATTGTGACCGTAGGGGGCGGTGTTTCATGAACTGTTGCATGGTCACAGAATGTGATGCAACACCGAGTCCAATTGACCGAACCAGCTTCCTTTGAGAAGCTGGTCATGTCCCACATCAAGGCAACCGTCAACATCAACGAGGACCCTCATCAATACGCATACCGTGAGAACCGATCAACAGAGGACGCCATTTCTTCCGTGGTCCACACTGCTCTCACCCACCTGGATCAGAAGGACTCATACGTGCGTCTGCTCTTTGTGGACTTCACATCTGCCTTCAACACCATGATCCCCCAAACTCTGATAGACAAACTATCTACACTTGGACTAAGCCCCTCTATTTGTAACTGGGTACTAGACTTCTTAACAGACAGACCACAGTCCGTGAAGATCCACAACTTCTCCTCCTCCACCATAACCCTTAGCACTGGCTCTCCTCAGGGATGTGTGCTGAGCCCCCTTCTGTTCACTCTGCTCACATATGATTGTACAGCCACACTTCCAGGCTGTCATATTGTTAAGTTTGCAGATGATACAGCGGTGGTGGGATGCATTACAAACAATGATGAGTCCAGCTACAGACAGGAGGTGGAACACCTGGAGAGCTGGTGCAAAGAGAACAATCTTCACATGAATGTGAAGAAGACAAAGGAGATGATTGTGGACTTCAGAAGGAACAAACACAACCATGCCCCACTGAAAATAGGTGGGTCTGCAGTGGAAGTGGTCTCCAGCTACAAATACTTGGGTGTACACATGAATGATAACCTCAGCTGGAGCAACAACACCACCAGCCTGATCAAGAAAGGTCATCAGAGACTCTACTTCCTCAGACGGCTGAGACGAGCTGGTCTGAGCAGCCCAGTCCTCACCTCCTTCTACAGGTGTGCAGTGGAGAGCATCCTGTGCTCCAGCATCAACGTGTGGCATGGAGGCTGCACAGTTGAAGAGAGGAAAGCTCTGCAGAGAGTGGTGAAGGCTGCACAGAAGTCTGTTGGAGTCAGTCTCCCCACCATCACAGACATTTACACCTCCAGATGCAGGAAAAGAGCCACCTGCATCATGAAAGACCTCACTCACCCAGCACACTCACTCTTTGCCCCACTCCCCTCAGGACGGAGGTTGAGGAGCATCAAATGTAGAACCACTAGACTGAGGAACAGCTTCTACCCTGAGGCTGTTAGACTCATGAATAAATAAAAATAAAATAAAAAATAAACACTGCAAAATATCACATCATGCTGATGCTGATCTGTTTTCTTGTTGCTGTATTCATCTGTGACCATCTGCTCATACAAACTCATGTTCGTGCTGCTGTTTATTCCCACTATATTAGGCTTAGTGTATTACTAGTTGATGTTTTTCTTAGTTAGTTCTAGATGTTATTACTGTTTTTCTCTTTCATTGTTGTTGGATGTAACTGGGACCCCGTGTACATAATCTCGTTTTCATCTCATGTACCACATGCGGTGCAAATGACAATAAAGACTCTCTGACTCTGACTCTGACCTTGTTTCACAAATAAAAGGCAAAAAAATATTAATCTCTAAACCTATATAAACCTATTTACATATTAATCTCTAAAACTAAACCTAATGCGCAGCACCACAGGCTGTGATGCTGGGTGGTCAACCGCCCCACTGCTTTTAGTTTTGTTTTTGACGTGCCGCACATTTTTTTCACTTTTGCAGCTTAATAATAATAACTAACAGTTTTGGGTTTCCTGTCACTTATTTGCTGTAAGATAAATGGGAGGAGCCTAATATATGCTCCCAATGTTTTGTTGGTCCTTTTTTGTAAATAATAAATTACTTATTTTTTTTGCGTTTTTAATCAGTTAATTATTTTTTGCATCTTGAGATCCTATGACATCATCAACTACTCGAGCTCTACTCGAGTGTTATTATGTTAATGTCGAGTTGAAAAATTATGTACCGGTACTCGTTCAACCCCTAATCAACACACAAGAAAATAAAAGACTTACGTATCCCTGGCGGCAGTAAGGCATTCCTTATCTAAGCCCGACTGTTTCAGCACCTGCACCAGTGCTTCCCTGGAGGAATTTTTGTAAACTGTTCCCAAGAAATTGCAGAGGTATGGTCGGTTGGAAGTTATCAACTGGGCGTTAGGCCTGATCAGAGGAAACTCTCTGTATCTGCACAGAAACAAAACAAAACAGCAGTTTGTATGTTGCAAAATGTGTCTCGAATAGAAAAGACAACCTCACATAGCTGTTCGAAGTAATGTTTTTATGCTATTAGTGCTTAGTGTATTTTTTTTGTTGTTGTTCACATCTTAGATCTTATTAGTTTTTCTTTTACATTTTATTGTTGGATGTAACTGGGTCCCTGTGTACATAATCATTCCATCACATGCAACACATGTGGTGCAAATGACAATAAAGAATGTCTGACCGACATAGCTGGATGCACACATTTATATTAGCGTTGCTTGTACACACACACACATATGCATGCATAAACTGATGAGATGACATACGTGGCAACACCAAGAGGCCACTGGAAAACATCCTTATCGTTGACCCACGGACTGTCATAAACGAGGAACAGCAGATCTACAAAGCCACCATTTCTCTTTAAGTGTGGGGCGATCCAGTCGTTGTTGCATTGCTCATTGCCCAGCAGAACCACAGCCACATGAGATAGTGTATTGGAATGAACCAGAGCCTGGACGTGCTCCAGCCAGCGTGTGGAGTAAGTGACCTTCTGCTGCTCTCGACCATTAAGAACCAAAACCAGACTGTTCATTTCCAGAGGAACGTGGCCCTGGACCACAGCTGGCCCAGTGTAGAAACTAAAAATGGGTAAACAAGCAAATAAAGAAAGAAATACTCAGTTTTTCATAACCTTTTCATGACAATTTAGTAGTTTGTCACTAAGAATAAAAACAGGAGTGTAAAATGAATCATCTGTGACTTATTACCTGAATTCAATCTTTCCTGACTGCAGCTCTCCCTCCCTCCATTGTGCTACTTTGTCAGTTGGGTTAAGAGGTCCTTCCAAAATATGTTCCCAAAGATAAAGCCCTGACGAGAAAAGAAAGGTTTAATACAATTTGTGACCAAATTTTAACATGTTATTATTAAGTACAATATCAGTACAATGAATTGAAACCAGGGCCTTTTGTACTGACCACCTCTTTATTTTCACAACCACTGATGACACCAAATACAGACTGATTATATCTGAAGTTAATGTCACTCAAAACCCAAAGCCACTGAATCACATAAGAACATTTATTCATTTTCTTGCTTGATTGTGATAAACTATAAGAAATAAGTGCATTTGTTTCACACACACACACACACAAATCCAACACTAAATTACTTATCTTAAAAGTTAAAGCATACATGAAAATGCCATTTTGAAACCTAATTTAAAACATTCACACAAAAAAGTTCAACTACTGACTTCACTATAAATCAGCAAACGTTACATATATAAGATTTCACTGATAATTAAATGTTACTATCAAAATTATACAATTTTAATTAAAGTAACTCTCATACCGACATATGAAATAATAACTCTCATTTAGTTAATTTGAGCTCTAAAATAAGTTTACATTTAATTTAAACTTCATCACACTGATAGGTATACTAACTCAATAGCATTAGTGTAAATTTCAACAAATGCAAATCTAAAATTGCTTGCAAATCATGAAAACTTTTAAAAACTGTTTCTAAGGTTAAAAAAAACATTTAAAAAAGACATAGGCCTACAAATTGTTCAGAAATAAATTAACATAAATGTTGTTTTTATGACAAAACTGTGACTGATAATTTTAGACTTACCAATGGCAGCTTTCCCCCAGATTTGGACGTTGTATCTTTTTGGTTTATTTTTATTCATTCTAGCCATTTGCTGTTTAAAGGCCTGTCTTTTTTTGTTTAAAGCGGAGTTGTACTCCACCTCCTCATCCTCCCACGGATTCCACTCATCTGCAACAAATGGAGCACCGCCATCTCTGACACCACCTGCAAACAAAACATGACCTCACCTGAACACCTTTTTACATCAAGAAATTATTAAAACGCAATAAATTGTGTGTCTTCAATACGTTTGATGCATTGTTTTGAGCGAGATTAAAATGGTAATTACCAGACGGTGCTCCGGGCTCCTTCTTCACCACCCTATGAACGCGGGAGATTACTTTGTTGCTGAAGAAAACATTGTATGCAGCATAAAGAGAAAACGCTACGTAAGCAAAAATAATAAGAAGAAATAGTTTTCTCTTCGGTATTTTCATTTTCTTTTATCTCAGGTTACCATAGTGTGGCTAGACTCCGTTCATTTTGTGCGAGGACCCTTGTTGTTTACATCATAAGGACCCCTGGATACAGGTGACTTAGAAGATGCCTGTCCCAAAAATTATTATTTTTTTTGTTCGTTTTATTTGTTTCGCAAATGAAAAAATAAATTAATAATAATAACATCATATATTTTATGAATATTTTACAAAAAAATATTTTTGAAACAAATAAGTACAGTACTGTACTTAAGAAAACAATTCTTATTCTAAATTAAACACAGTAGGCTAAATATGTCTGAGGATTCAAGGTTCCTTATTTTCATTCACATCACATGTGGTACATGAGGTGGAACGAAATTGTGTACATAGGGTCCCAGTTACAGCCAACAATAGCAAAAATATAAAGTGTAAAAACAAACAGTAAATAAGGATCTATGATATAAACTAAAGATAAACGAATGCCCAGCGGTACGCTAAAAGATCTTAGATATACACTACTCACTAATAGTGCAAAACAATACACCGAACAACAGCAGCACAATTCTCATAAGTTTGGTTTGGATATAATTTACGATAATTATATAATTAAATTTATAATTATCTTTNTATATACACATACATACATACATACATACATACATACATACATACATACATACATACATACATACATACAAAGTATATATTATTTAGTATTTATTTCCATCTTATTTATGAATTAATGGATATCAGTTTTTTTGCTTGTTTAACTTTGTGGGCTGGCTCAGTTGATAGAGCTGTTGCCTCTCATTGAGAAGGTTGCCAGCACAGTGACTGCTGGAAATAGACACCAGTGACCCCCGCAACCCAAAAAGGAAGTAGTGGATAAAGATAATGGATGGATGAATTTAACTTTCCCACTATTAATACCTTAATAATAAAATTAGCTTATTTTTCCGTCATTGTTCTTGTTTTGTAAAGAGACTTCACAAATAAAGTTGAGACAAAATTTGCAGCAGCATTTGGGAAAACTTTATGAATTAATTAATTCAATAGAGATTTTTTGTCCTCTTATCATTTTAGTCTCTCACGTTGCTGGAGTACCTCCTGAAGACCGGTGATGATCGTGTGCTTCTGAAAATGAAAGAAAACATCTACATTGTCAAAGCCTTAACGGAGTACCGCTTTGTAGAAAAGGACGGCAAAGATCAGGTGATGTTTGTTTTGTTTGGGGCATGCAGCATTTTGCCTCTCATTTAAAAGTTATAAGCTATGCATTGGGGTTATCCACTATTGTTAGCAAAATATTGATTGTCGTATTACCTCATAGCCTTCTGGTCAATTAAAACAAGAATCAAAACAATCAATAATTACATTTTAGAATAACAGTGTCCCTACACCTGCTGAGCTTGAATAACACTTGTCTTCAATGCAGTATGCATATTTTTGTGTTACACTTTGGTAATGTATTACTTATTTTTAAGGTATCACGGTATGTACCATTTTGATGGTTTTGGTTGATGTAAAAAAAAAAATCAGCACTAAAACAAATTTTTTTTTCTGGTTGTCTGTGCAATATTAAACTGTGATATTGCTAAATTTGTCCTAGGGTTTAAATGTAAGGGAGAAGGCCAAAGTTGTTCTTGTTCTTATGGAGGACGATGAGAAACTAAAGGCCGAAAGAGAGTTTGCTGTGATGACGAGAGAAAAGACATCCAAAGGGGCTGCTGGTGAGGCATCCCGAATTAAATTCTCACTGCTAAATGACATGTAGCTTTAGCTGTTGTATTATAATTATCTTTACTTTATGATTATTTTTTTAAATCATGGATTTTTTTTCCTTTCACATCTGACCAGCTTCATCCGCAGACGGTTTCAAGGATCCCAACTACAACCCCGTCTATGTTCCCGGAGCCACGGGGCTTCCGTGCTTGGACAACATCCCCTCTGTGGCTGACCTGACTGCTTCTTTTGCTGCCCGCAAAGAGGAACAACTTCGACAGGAAGCTGAAAAGAAAGAAATGGAGAGACGGGTGAGTGCGCTGCAAGTAGAATGCATAGCCAGAGTAAGTGGACATGCATCAGGGCCAGCGTATTATCCAGTCCACTTCTGCAATACAAGATGTTGCACCTGAAATCTTGTAAACGTTAAACATAATTAACGTGCGTTTTTAAGAAAACCCAAGCTAAAGTACCGGCACATGTGATTGGCTTGTGGATCTACAGTATATGATTCAGGTCACACACTACAGTGGTTCATTATTCAACTGACTTTATTATTATTATTATTATTATTGTTATTATTATTATTATTATTATTATTATTATTATTATTATTATTATTATTATTATTATTATTATTATTATACCTTTTCAAAGTCAAAGTCAACTTTATTGTCAGAACTGCAATATGTACAGGACATACACAGAATTGAAATTGCGTTTCTCTAATATGTAGACAGGTTAGTTCCCATTGCGTTTCGAAGACTCTTTTACAAGCGAGACCTGTTCCATACAACATACAGGCAGATGAGAAAAAGAACATGAGGGTGGAGGAAGCCAAAAAAGTGCAGAAGCATCTAGTTTGAGATAAGTTGGCCTGTCCAATGCCAGCGGGGAGGCTAAATTTAAATAAACAACAATTCTTTGGGTCTTCAGATTCTGTTTTCTGTCTGCCTTCAAATTCTGCTGGTACACTCAATAGTGAATCCAAACAGCCGGATTTGTGGACATTCCGCCTGGTCCATGCTCGATTAGCTTTCTCCAAGATTGAATCTTTCATGCCAGCAAGTTCCAGGAGACGCAAGTGGCCTATGATTCTCAGAAATTGCGTCCATCATATGGTTGAGCTCGTTAAACATGTGAGTCCGAGCGCTCGAGGCACGAATCAATCCTTCACATAAGGCTGGTAGGTTTACCATGGCCGAAACTGCTGCGACATCTTCCTAATTTGTCAATATCCTACGTATCTTCCTATTCCAAAGAGCAGAAACCCTGTTATCAGAAATCCAAAACCGTACACATCTTCTACGTCCTCCACGGACAGCACAGACAGGCACATCATCTTCCACTCCCCGCAGGCATCCATGACATACCCAGCTGCGTGGGTCCGTTCAGGGCATGAGGGCTCTCCAGCACCCTGTCGTCTGGGGGCGGTGGGAATGTTATAATCATCATTAAAATGTTCTATCTAATTTTATTAGTTTGAGTCACCATCAGTGTGTGTGTGTTTACCTGTTCCCAATGTTACTATTGCAGGCCAAGATGAGCGAAGATGAGCTAAAATGGGAGGATGCAGGCAAAGACAAAAACACGAAAATTAATGCTTGGGGAGGAGAAAAAGCAGAGAAGGAGGAGGCGGAAGTGAAACCAGACACATGGAGAACCCCCAAAGAACCTAGCAGTGATCCCTGGGGTGCACCAGCCCAAACTGAAGATCCATTTGCAGCACCAAAGAAGAAACCTGATCCTTTTAGTGCATCAGACGACTCTTTCAACACAACAAACGATACATCTGACCCTTTTAATGCACCTAAAGACACAAAGGATTCATTTGTTGCCCCAAAGGATGAACCAGATCCATTCAGTTCTGCTAACAGTGATCCATTTAATGCCTCAAAAGATGATCCATTTAATGCCTCAAACGTTGATCCATTCAATGCCGCAAAGGACGATCCATTCAATGCTCCAAAGGACGATCCATTCAATGCTCCAAAGGACGATCCATTCAATGCCCCAAAGGATGATCCATTCAATGCCCCAAAGGACGATCCATTCAATGCTCCAAAGGACGATCTGTTTATTTCTTCCAAAGATGATCTGTTTATGGCTTCAAAGGAAGATCCTTTTAGTACTCCAAAGGACGATCCATTCAATGCTCCAAAGGACGATACATTTATTTCTTCCAAAGATGATCCTTTCATGGCTTCAAAAGAAGATCCTTTTAATGTTCCAAAGGACGATTCATTTAGTGCTCCTACAGATGACCCATTTAACATTTCAAAAGAAGATCCATTCAGTTCCCCTAAAAATGACCCTTTCATCACCCCAACAGATGATCCTTTCACTGCTCCATCATCAACAGCCCCTAAAGAAGAATCAGAACCAACTTTATCTAAGGTTGACTCCTTGGCTTCACCCATAACACCTCCTAAAGATACTTTTTCATCCCCAACCAAGCCCGTTCAGGAAGACCCTTTTGCTGCACCTACATCACCTAAAGAGGATCCTTTTTCTTTGATACCCACGTCTACAAGCGATGACCCGTTTGCTGCACCANACCAACAACATAAAAAAAATGTGGGTGGAAAAAAAGTGAAACACCCACACCTGCCTCCACCCTCATTTGCCCCACTCTGGGCCCCTGAGCAAGGCCCTTAACCCCCACCATCTGCTCCCTAAAACAGGTCTCTCTTGAAAATGAGTTCTCATGGCTCAATGAGACTACAGTACCTGGATAAATAAAGGGTAAATGGAAAAAAAAAAAAATGCAGAGAAAGAAGGTAGATATTTTATGTGTCCAAGAGACCATTTATTAAATGCCTTATGAAAATGCTTATGGTTTACATGTCTTTAACTCCTGCAGGAACTCACCTTGGCTTGCCCACACCGACATATTCATGACATCTCAGCCTACATTTGTGACGGTTTGGGATCCAATAGGTCCTAGGAAGGCAATGATGAAAGAAAGGCATTCTCCAACCCTTAAGACTGGTGCTGCCACTGTGGTTAAGAGTCTATGCTGCAAAGACACTTATCACCCGATGTCCTGGCTTCGTCCAAAATTGAGATCAAACTGAGTAACATTCCAAAAGGTTAAACATGTGACCTTAAAGTACAGAGGAAGGCCCTTATTTGTCTGTCTCAGCACAAAGAAGGAAATTGCCAAAGATGACAGCGAAGAGAGAGATTAAAAATAAACATGAAATTGATTGTTATACATTTATGAAACAATATAGATGGGTTTGCACAAAAAGCTTTGTAAACGGAGTCTGTGACGTCCATTGTTGGTTTTACTGAAACAATTAAATAAATTCACACAACAATGCAGTCATATGCTTGTATCAATATACAAACAGCAAATTGGCTAATTAAATACACAATCATCTTTATATAAATTTGCATCAGTGCAACTGGACATAATAAATAATTTTTAGCTAAGAAGTGCACTTTTGAAATCAAATCAAATACACAACCTTAAATTTCAGTCTCTTTTTAAGTTCCAAGATGAGTTTTCACTATTGTCACCCATCATTAGAATTTTCATAATGCAGTGGTTGCCAGTATCTCCTGTTTCATAAAAACCATTTAGTTTGTTGTCCAACATTCCATCCCACGGAGCGCATAAACCTCAAAGTCAAGTTATTCAGGTGACACTAATCCATGTAGTGCACCTCTGCCTGGAGCTCCTTGGTGACATACCCAATCAGAGCAGCTGTAACCTGCTGCTTCAGCATGGCATTGCCCATCACCAGAGCAGTTAGCTGAGCCAAGTCCGTCCACTGAATGTCTCCCAGGATGGCCACGAGATCATCATAAAGCTTCTGCTGCTGCTGAGGGCTGAGCTCCATTATGATCTGAGGCAGAGGTTTGAACTGTCCACTGGTCATCCAGCAGCCAAGGAGGCCTCCCACTGCACCACCTGGACAGGAAGGTTTTTAACTAGTGGACACATGTTGCACGGTTTATAGAGTGGAAAAAATAATATCTGTAGTATTATTTTACTTACCCACTGCAATACCAAGAGGACCCCCAATCAAGCCTCCAGCAAAAGCAAGTCCCCCAGCTGCTGCTGCTCCTTTCCCTGAACCTTTCACTGTGGACTTGATCTGCTGATTGGCGGACAACTCGCAGCACAGCTTCATTACGTCATTAATGCGATGACTCATCCTGTGGATCACAAAGTTTGAGACACAATAAGCTCCTGAATGTGCAACTTTCATTTTCTATGTGACGAGGGACAGTACCGTATTTTCCGGTGTATAGGTCGCACCTTTTTATGGTTTTTTCAAGGCCTGCGACCTATACTCAGGTGCGACCTATATATGGCTTGTTATCACTTTCGGCAAAACAAATTTTTAAATCCAGCTCATTTCACAATTACGTTAATTTATTAAGGAAAAGTTCAGCTCAGACATATATTTGCTATAATTTTTATCAAACAAATAATTGTTTTTAAGTGTTAATCTTCTTAAAAGCCTTGCTGTGCGCTCCTGTGGCAGACATTTGCAGCAGAGCTAAACGTAGGTGCGACCTATACACCAGTGCGACCTATCTAGGGATTTTTCCAATCTATTGGTGATAATTGGACAATGCGACCTATACACAGGTGCGACCTATACACCAGAAAATACTGTAAATCAGAAACGCTGAGTTAAAAGATCACTGTGTCAAATGCCAGACCAGAAATTACAGGATATACTGCATATAAGACTGAATACTTTACATTCATTTTTTTCTCACAAAGCAAAATATCAAATTGTTTGCCATTACTTTTATTTTCTATGCCAAATTAGTATAGACACACAAAAGTAATAATTATCTACTACAGCTCCACACACACACACACACAAAAATCTAAAAAAAATAAAAATAAAAAAAAAAGGGATAAAACAAAAAATATAAACACTGTTTGTTCCCAAAGCTTGGTAGAAATATATATACTGTACTGTAAACGTTTTCCCTTTTAAAGAACATACATTAGGCTCATGCAATTCAGTCAAAAATAGTAATGACATTTTTCTTCAAATACACAGTTTACAACCATTTCTTCTGACACTGACATTCAGAGTACTGTAGTCTTAAGAGATGAGACGAAGCAAACTCTGTTGATTTATTTTAAATCTGTTTATTTCAACATTTAGCTTCTGACCACCACGTTGCATCATGAGTCAAAGGCTAATCTATGTTCTCCTCTGAAAAAAGACTAAACTTCAGACACATAACAGCTTTATTAAAACGTAACAAACATTATCTACCTTACAGTGAAGTTAAATCCTTAAAGTCTACTCTTTAATCGTTACAACCCGGTTCCAGCTCTCCACACCGGCTGGACACGAGCTGCATGCCCATTGCCCATTGTATCGTGTCGCAATGCCTGATGGGAAAAACTTGCTGCGTTCACGGAAGGTTGACAAGCGTAGTAATATGATTTTTGAGGCGCATTTGTGGTCAAATAAATGCAAACTTTTATTTTGATAAAGCAGGTTGTTTTATCTTTAGCTCAGCTACTTCGTTTGAGGGGATGTAGTTTAGATCCAAATGAGAAATTGTTAAATATAATTATGTCTACATCGCATATTGATCATTAATTTAAACATGGAATAGCAGCTGAAAAGCTGAAGTGTTGTTACGAATCATTTAACTTAATATTCTTAATTCATTCCATGTCTTGATACAAAGCTAGACTATATATTTTATCCAAGATCTTTAAGAGATAAACTAATGTTTTATTTGCGCAATGTTTACAGCACGTAGTTCTGCTATTTCCGACGGCAAGTAAAAGCATCAAGATCCTCAGAAATTAAGTCATAAATGGTCTCAAACTGTAGCCTCCTCGTCCTCAATTTTTAATATCACTACTGAATGTTTTATCTAATTGTATTAGAGTAAACAGTGTCAATAGATGTTTGTATAACCATACGAAAAGATAATCTTGTTTATATTTAAATTTGCCTTTTTTTACAGCTAGAGCGCTCAGTAAGTTTGACTGTGCAACACTGTGATGGTTAATGTTACTGCATCATAACTAATCATCTTATTAAATGAAGACTGTTTACATTTCTGCAAGTGTCCCTATTTACCCAGAATACACCGGGAGACAGAGAAGCAGCGACGTCAAGATAACTTTAGTTAGGTTGGTTAACGGAAATTACAACTTAGATTTTCAAAATAAAAGCAAAAAATGAAGAAGTCTGGAAATTGATGACTTGTGTAAAATTCTACAAAATAATAAAAGTTGCAAAATCCCCTTTTTTCAAAAGCATCACTTATTGAAATAAACCTTTACACATCTCTTCAGAAAAAGCCAAGCTTCTATTATTTCATTTTATGCTTATGTTTATTACATGTTTCAGTGTTTTAGTGTTTAAATGGTTACTGTTGCACCGAAGGGACTGAGAGAAATGCAATTTCAATCCTGTGTATGTCCTGTACATATTGCAGTTTTGATAATAAAGTTGACTTTGACTTTTGACTTTGACTTCAAAGGCTAAATCAAGGTACAGTATTACTGTTTTTTTTTTTTTAAACAATGCAATATTTGTCATCAAAGTCTTAAATCCCAAGTCCATTAAAATCTGATGGCATTATACAGTTCTACACATCTTATTTGCTGCAAGTGACTGCAAAAAAAGAAGCTCAGTCATTAGCAGTAAAGCGTAATAGACTATGAGGACTAGCTAAATTATTCTTTTGTTTCTACTTATTCAAAAGTGCATTTGCTAATGAAGTTTTTTGAAGGAACAGTGCAAAAAGGGTTACCTAAATCCTTTCTTCAAAGAAAACATATCAAGTTAGGAAACTGACGCAAGAAAGCAGAAACTTGTAAAATAATTATAACACATGCAAAGTCTGAGCTTCAAATGAAAACTAGATTACAGAATGTAAATAAGGCTGTGCTTCAGCTGAGTGACTTAACGTTTTTCCGTAGCCTTCTTTTCCATTAGGAACTTATTTCAGCTGAGAGTTGCTGTGAGCAGCATGCATTATACTTCATTTCTCACAAGCCCATGGTCGAAGCAGATGGCCGCTTGTCCTGAGCCATGGGGACAAACCAGTCACTTTTGCCATAATGTGTTTTAGGGTTAGACAGCCACTGGGACGTCATGTTTAGAAAATAAACATCTTCGTTTCTCTAAAGTAGCTAAATTATTGTAATAAATTAGTAACTATTATAGTTATAGCTTATTTTGCAAAAAGAGCTGTAAGAAATATAACAAGAAAGCATTATTGTAGTCCTTCTAGTATTTTGTTTTGTCAATTGAAATTACTTAAGTTTTAGGATTTGGTAGACTATAATACACTATAATATTATTTTATTCATGTATAAAGCTTATAATTGCTTACTACCATCGAACATTCAAGCGTATTTTGTGAAAAGGAAAAGTTGTTGTAATTTAAAGGGAATAGATGTTTTTGTAAAACCAAAGTATAGAACTAGTTTAAAGGGTCGGTCAACTACAACACAGGGAATAGGTCTATGGAATAGTTTGGAAAACAATGTAAAAAAAGTGAAGTCAATGTTTATATTTAAGAAAAAGATTAAAACTATTTTGTTGAAAAGATACATATAAGTTAATTAATATCAAATGAATTATAAACGGTAAATTTTGATGAGTTATGTATTTTTGCTGTATTATGTATAGATGATTATGGTTTGAATTGATTTTGTTTAAGAAGGAGCAGATATGATAATATTTTTTTCTTCTTCTGCTTCTTTTCATTTTATGTTTTGTTTTTTTAAAAAAATTGAAATTGTCTTTGTGTTTTATAATTGAAATGAATAACTTAAATAAATAATAAATAAAACAATAAAAATAACTAATTTATAAAGTTTAACTAAATTAATATTAAAGTTTGCTCATTTGAGACATGTCTACTAGGGGTGCAGGAAAAAATTATTTTTTTTTAATTATTGAGATTCTTAGTCCTGGCGATTCAGAATCGGTTCTAAAAGCACCAAAATCGATTTTTTTTTTTAAACATTAAAACCCAAAAGATAAATAAAATAAAACCATATCTCATAGTATATGAACGAATACATAAAATGAAAGGTGGCAGAAAGAAGAAGAAATCTGGCCCGGACCAGTGACCTCCAGGACCTGATAAGGATAAAGCAGGTAAAGATGATGGATAGATGGCTTTTTTGAAAAGATTTACCAAACAAATCTTTTAAACAAAATCCATCCATACACATTTGAAACATGGATGAATGCAATATGATTTTGCAGTCTATTTTATTTTTAGTTAAATGTTTATGCAATACAGTAGACTGAAATCTTTGTTTATGTTTGTATTTTGAATTATTTGTGATGGACTGGAGACATGTCCAGGGTGTCCCCTGCCTCTCGCACAGTGACTGCTGGATATAGGCACCAGTGACCTCCGGGACCCGATTAAAGCTGCTGCATTCTATTCATATACCCATCTGCTCACAATTCAGGCTGCTGTATTTATACTGTATTATTTGACATTATTAATGTTTGCTACAAGCATATATTATTGATTTAAATAAATGCTTTATTTGTTTACATAATTGTTTTCATGATTTCAATTGAAAATCGTTTCAGAATCGAAAATCGTTTCAGAATCAAAAATCGATTCTGAAGCGAAAATCGATCCTGGAATGAAATTCGTTTTGGAATCGAAAATCGATTTTTAATCGAATCGGTGCATCAAAAATCAGAATCGAATCGATTCTCCAGACACAGAGAGATTCGCACCCCTAATTTTAATTTTTTGCTTATTTGAGAAATGTCCATACAAGTAAATGCTTTTATTTTGAAGGGTGAAACCGGATGTTCCATCGCATCGCCCGTTGGCTCCGTGTGGGAGTGTATGGCGCAGCAGCGACAACAGGGGGGACTAGCTCAGTGTTGGGATCTTCTTGACCGCTGGATATTTGTGTTTCTGGAGACCATGCAGAAGAAATGAGAGCAGCTCCGGACGCGTGGACCTCCATCCCCGCTTCATTGATGAGCACGTGCAGCACGAGGACCAGCCGCTGCAGCTGCATTCATAAACACTTCTTTAGGACTCACAACAAACACTGAGCTTTGCTTTTGTGGGTCACCACACGCTGACCGTTCTGCACGTGGCTCGACCATGGCCGAGGAAGGTGAAGTGAACATAGGGAGGCTCCGAGAGGAACACGAGAAGGTAAGGTGTTGGACTCGTTTTGCTTTCGTGGGGGGCAGAACCCATGCCGAGCCGAGCCACGCGGTTGGATCAGTTTGGACTTGTCGAACCTCTTCCTGCTGCTTGTAGAAACATCTGTTTGTAGAAACATCTGCGAGCCACTTGTTTTACAAGTTGATTTTTCAAGCCTCCCGAGGTTTTTGTTTTCCCCACAACCACTTTTCGAGAAGCTTCCTCCTTCGTGCAGCCGGTCACGTGCTCAGTTTGGTTTAAATGGAAGCGTGCAACTTGAGCTATACAGGTTTAAAAATAAATACATTTTTTTCCGTGCGTTATCGACCGGTGCACGTGACTTTTTGAGTGAAGCTGCCATCAGATCAAGTTGGTGTTGAATTGTAAAAATACAGATGGTTTGATCAACTAGCGGCCCGCGGGCCACTTCCGGCACGCGGATAACTTCAGTCCGGCCCACTAATGAGTTCATTAAAGGTGCAGTCTGCAGTTTCTGTAGTGCAGTCTGTAAGTTTTCTAAAAATATATTTTTAACATATTTCTTCACTCTGTCACTATCTCCTGACAGACTGATGTTAGACAAAGTAATCTCTGAAAAAAACTATAGTCCCCTTGCTTCTCCAGGTGTTACTAAAAACATTTCTAAAAACCCACAGTGACCCGCCGTTAACCAGCCAATAAAAACAGAGTTTTTAACCAGCCAATAAAAACAGAGTTTTTAACCAGCCAATAAAAACAGAGCTTCTCACGCTCCTAACCCCCGCCCGCAGCGGCCGCGCACATTCTCGTTCAAAGGATTGCAAAGTGATGCCGGACTGTTTTGTATGTGACACAAATGTATTAAATTCCCCTTCTTCATCCCTGATCTGGACTTTTCTTTTGTTTTTTTTGCCAAAAGTCAAGTGATCACTTCCTCCTCCGCTGACTCCATGACTGAAATGATGAGGAAATGAATTAATTTGTCACGAGCGAATTAAACTCTGGTTCAACGTGGCTGCGCGAGGCTCTGCAGATTTGCTGGTGTTCTGGTGTGCTGGACCAGCGCTCCATGTTTTTATTTTATTTTTTAGAACGTTTTATTAACATATAAACACAGAATATCGCAGCGGTTGAGACAGGACATGCAGTGGAGGCGGAGCTAAGGAGGCAGAGCTGAATTTCAGCGAGAGCAAGGGGGAGCAGAGGGGGAGGGATCAGAATGCTTTACCTGTTGAAATTTTTTTTAAGTGCTGCGTTCTACAGAAACTGCAGACTGCACCTATAAAAATAGTAATTTTGGAGTTCTGGGGTTGAGTTTTGGGTTCTGTTTATTGCATTTATGGTTCAGTGCAATAAAACAAACACATTAAAAAGTTAACAGGTCATTGTAATACTTGGTTTATTACATAATGACTTAAATCGCTGGATGTCTGGCCCCTGAGCTGCTGGCTTTCTGAAACTGTGGACCCCTGAGCAGTTGTGTTTCTGGCAGCTGGTTGACTTCCTCTCTTCCTGTTGGGATTCTGTCAAATATTTCTCCGTTCTGTTACAGTTCAAATACAGGCAGTCCTCGACTTACAACGTGGATCCGTTCCTAGGCGGCGGCGTAAACCGATTTTCGACGTAAGTCGGAAAATACAGGTACATACATACTGCACCATATACATGTCCAGTACTGTATTACCAAGCACTTAGCCTATCCTAACACAGTGCCCTACATAATTATCAAAAAACACATGTGTTTGGGAGACATAATGAAGGGCAAAAAAAGTTTATGGCCTACTGGGATGCTGATGACGCCGTCCTCCTCGGTCCATCCGCTGTATTCCGTTTACGACGTAAAACCGCGTTCACAGTACAGTATCCCTCCGCCGCTGCACCGCGTACAGTACAATACGTACTGTATTCTGCCGCTGCGTCACGACGTTTATGACGTAAAACTGCGTAACTCGAAATAAGGCTTATAGTAAAATGGGAGATGCGTTGTAACGCGAAACGTCGTAACTCGAGACCGTCGTAAGCTGAGGACTACCTGTATGTACTTTTAATCTTAAAACAAGCTGTAATCAATTGCAATTAACAGCAATGGCAGTTATGTTTTTAAATAGCTACTGGTACTCATTGTAAACTTGTAAAAAAAAAAACATTTCAAAGGTTACCCTGAAGTAGATCAGATGGTGCCGTTTGAAAAAGAGGTACCACTTTTCCAGATATGCAAGTTTGAAATGTGGGTTTGCACTCAATGTAAACAAAACGGCTAGCTAAAGCTGCCAAAACCCACTTGAGTCACATGACTGACCTACTGGTACATTAGGCTGGTCTTAGTCTGTGCTGTATATAGAATTGGATAAGCAGAAGCATAGAGTGAATATCAGAGTCAGAGAGAGTCAGAGAATCTTTATTGTCATTTGCACCGCATGTGGTACATGTGATGAAATGAGATTATGTACACAGGGTCCCATATATATCATGGAATATCATGGTCAAAGTTAAAAGTAATATAAAAACAAGCAAAATAAAATTCAATAAGACTAACAATAGTAAACTATTGGATTAAGCACGGCAGTGTAGCATCAAAAAGACAGAGCTAGACTCAAACTCATTTCACTTTTCAGATCTTCTAGATTTGGGAGTTTAACGTTTCAGCCCAACTACTGTATCTTTATCAGCATACTTTACTCAACAAATCTGGTTTTAAAAAGGTTCCTCCTCCTTCGGATGTTTATTTTTTTAGGGGTTGCTGAAGTTGTCAGATTTTATCCCAAAAGACTCTTCAGTCATTTCAGCTGCTTTACTAGCTAAAACAAATTCACGTGGTCCACAGCCATTTACAAATTTAGCGTACAAATCTTTAATATGAGAATGCCTTAACCGTTGATAGGGGGACCAAGTTGTTTCCATATAAGTTTTCTGTTTTCTATGACATTGCATTGAGTACTTTATAACCTGTTTACTAGGGTTGGGCATCGTTTGAATTTGAGCGATTCCGATTCTTCGTTTCGATTCCGATTCTTTTCGATTCTCGGTTCCGATTCTTTTTGTAGGCGGGGTTACAAAAAGACGTGTCAATTCAATTCAGTTTATTTATACTGTATAGCTCCAAGTCACAACAGAAGTGGTCTCAGGGCACTGAACAGAAGCAATCAAATATAAAAATAATAAGTTAACAGAAACTTTAATATAAAAATAATGGTAACACTATTTATCTGAGGAGACTACTTTGAGTTTAACTCCATGTTATAAAAAAGCTACAGTAGTTAGCCAGAGTTATTTCAGGATGAAATAATTTGAACTTCTGTTTGAATTTAATGCTATGAACTTTTTCCTTTTTGTTACATTTACTATGAATTTCTCACAGGGCAGATTAGAGCCAACATGGACTCACCAACATATATTATTATTATTATACATATAATATTGTCCAGTGTCTGATGCTGCAGTCATGTTACTGAGCTCCCACTGATGGGCTAACCTGGTTCCACCAGCAGCAGCAGGATCTTCAGACAGAACAGCTGGTGGGATGTCCTGGTATCTGCAGCCCTCTCTCCATTTGTTTCTTCATGGACATGGAGCTGTGACATTATGTTGTGCCTCTTCCTCAGCAAAACGCTCCTCCAGTGGAGACTTTCTGAACAGACTGCAGGAAGTTCCTAAACAAACAACAGGTTTATCAGTTTTATCAGTAAAAAGAGATTATTAAATCATTTTTAAGACTGAGAATGTGTACAATTATTAGCTCTGTTGTTATTGCCTAACTAACCTATTCAATAATTCTTCAAACTGTGACATTCACTCATAATGGAATGGAAGAGAACATAAACAGAATTTTTTTGGATAAACAGAAATTATATAATAATGAAAACTAGAGACATTAAAACATTTTAAAAGACACAGAGAACTTTAAATGGATTAAGAATATTAATAAGTGTTGGATTTGAGTGCAATGTGCAATCCATGGTTGAATTCACATCTGAAAAGGGATGCAACCTTTTCACAACATATGCTGTAACAGTTCTGTGGCACTCTTCATTCAGTTAACACTGACGTTTTTACCTTGGACAGTCACTGGTGAACACTGAAGCCATTTCAGGTCGTTTGTCTAAGAAGAAAAAAATACAAGCTAACGTTAGCATCGTGTTTGTATTTGAGCTGACTTACCGCTTTAAGCGGAGTATAACTTGTTAGCTGCCTTAATGTTGGTATGAGATGTAGTTTATAGTTTATTTATTTACCTGTTGGAGCCGAAGAGGTAGCGATTGGCGAAAAGTTCGACGGAGCGTTTTGCAGACGGACCANAGACGGTCAAACACATAGGCTGCCACTGTCCCCATGAGTCCATCATGTATCCAGCCGTGTGTGTGTCAGAGGGGCAGACCGCTTCTCCTGGCACGGTCCGCTTCGTGGAAAAAATCTTATCTATTGAAGAAACAGCCCAATTTACTAATTCCATCGCAAATTGGTTCGAGTGAGCGCTGAAGTGTCAGACGAGACAAAAATTGGTTCAGACGAACCAGTGGAAGGGAGTTAGAGTGCATAAAGGTCACTCGGATAGAAGAGAAGATAGTACGTCAGAAGACTGGCAGGTGTCAAAAACAGAGAATCTGTTTTTGAGAGTAGAGGGATTTGTTTTCAGAAAAAGGAGACAGACGACAAGTTTAGTCTAAAGACGTGATCATAGTGTCTCTAAACATTTCACACAAATACTAACAGATTATTCTGACTTGTTCTTCAACTTTAGACAGAAAAAATATACCAACTTAGTAAGATCATTCACATATTAAGAATATTTATACTGTTCATATGAATAATAACAGGTGATGTTTTGATTCATCATATGAAGAAGTGATCAACATTCTAACAGCATAAACCATGATCAATAAAGTATATTGAAGTTATTGTGTTGATTTGTGTGTTGATTGTATTTCTAGTTGATGTTTTTCTTAGTTCATATCCTAGATGTTATTACTGTTTTTCTCTTACATTTTGTTGTTGGATGTAACTGGGACCCTGTGTACATAATCTCATTTCATCACATGTACTACATGCGGTGCAAATGACAATAAAGACTCTCTGACGCTGACTCTGATTAATTCCGAATTAACACAGATTAAAGAAAGTGTCTTCTGATTTGTGTCTCTTGATTCAACTAAACTGGAATAAAACGGTCATTTTGTCCTTCATTGTAGGTTTTCAGAGAAAAGGAGATTCACTTGAGAGCTTCAGTGAAAATGTGAATTCAGGTGTTTTCACCGACAGTTCAGAGACCAGGGGCCTCATGTATCAACTAGGGATGGGGCAGATCCGATCCAGTATCGGTATAAGATACCAGCATAATTTAAGTATCGGATATCGGATCCAACCTGCCGATATTTCCGATCCAGCTTCAAAGAGCACTTGTGTTCCATCATATTCTGTGACTGCCGTCTTAACATTATGTGAGTTAAAACCAATGAAGACACTCACAACAGGAAACTCACAAACTTTAACAGTATAGTCTTTATAGTATAGAAAACATTCCAAAATACACATAACTTTATAGTCTCAGTACAAATATTTCATTATACAGATTCACATACCTGAACAGTATCGGATCGGAAAAGTATCGGTATCGGTCGATACCCAGTTCTTAAGTATCGGTATCGGATCGGAAGTGAGAAATGTGGATCGGTGCATCCCTAGTATCAACGGTGCGCATGCACAAAAACCTTGCGTACGCCATTTTCCACGCAAAACTCCGTATGTATCAAAACAGAACTGAACGTGGAAATGTGCGCAGCCCCACGCCAACTCCAGGGCTGGCGTACGCACGTTTCTGTGGTTTTGGTTCCATTGGCGACACTTAGAGGTGATTCTGAGAAACTGTTCATGATGTGAAAATCATTATTGTTCACACCAAACACACATGATTAACAATTATTACATCCACATGGACGCAATTAGAATATAACCTGCAAAAAATATAAAAAACAGAAAGACTGAATAGTTTTGCACAGCTTAAATTCTTGTTTTTTGTTTATTTTTAGCTGTTTTAGCAGTTGAAGAACGTGATGCATGATGGGACAAGACGACATTCCTCTGGTGCAGGGCATATTTAAATGAATTTGCATATTTATATGGAGGCGTGTCAAAGGCGGAGTCGGCCACTCTCTCATGTGCGCTCAATTCCACGTTGATTGTGATGTACAAAAGCAATGTGCGTGGATTCCGGCGTACGCACAGTTTGATACATCTGGATTTTTTTGTGCGTATGCCGTTTTCTGGATTTGACCGTACGTCACGTTTCAGTAAGAAGTCCACGCAAGTCTTTGTGCATGAGGCCCCAGGTCTGTTCCACAACAGTCCCCCTTTTTGGAATTAATCGCCTGTCCTTGGGGATGAGTTCCAACACGAAAGAATACCACTGAATGTCTCTAAACTTGATGTAATCCAGCAAGTGGAAAAATAAAAATAAAAAATTATAATCCCATAAAGTTTTTGGAAATTCCATTGTGGTAAGCTTTTAATCCATTGGAAAACTGAGTCTGTTAACCCTTGGAAAACTGAGTCTGTGATCCATTGGAAAACAAAGTCTAATAATCCACAGTGGTAATTCCATAACGATTAGAGTTGTTGATTTCATCAGCAACAATGGTTTTAATCAGCATGTAGAGGGGATCCCTCGATTGACGCAGAGGAGGCGACCCTTGGATGAAGGTTGAAGACCAACATTGGAGTTGCAGGTCCCCACATCAAAGGTTGTTGGCTGGATGGTTTTGGTAAATGGTAAATGGAGCTTATTTATATAGCGCTTTCCAGCCCCCTGTGAGGAGCCCCAAAGCGCTTTACAATACCAGTCATACACCCATTCATACACACATTCATACACCGGTAGTGGTAGCCTGTTTTCCAGTCGGTGCCACTCTGGTTCTATGTGTCATGCAATTATGTGGTTTTTAGGTGGGCTTATGATTGGGATTTTACATTAAGCCTTACCTATATGCACCTGGTATGTAAGCTACATGGTTTAGATCAGCTACAATTACCAATTAAGGGGTGGATCAATGCTGTAAAAATCAGATATAGGAATCTATACCTATTGAAGTTTCAGCTATGAGGGCTTCTGTAATGAAGGCCTCTTCTTCCAAACTATTCCACCATTCATAACTTAGTTTAAAGTTAAACTAAAAATAGAAAAGAAAATATAGTATGGTCTAAATGTCTGTTGTCCTTTTAGACAAATGACATAGGATTTGGTATTCCCTATAACTTTTGAAGTCTATGGTGAGACTCATCAAAAATGAATAGATAATCTAGAATAGAAACGATCGAATCGGTTCTACTTAAATGGACCTTACCAAGCTCCGCCCAGAAACGCCCCCTAAGCTCCAACATGGCTGCACGTCTCCCAAGCGCAGCATTGGTGTCAATGGAAAACATGGCGTCGACTGACTCAGCAGGGTATTTCTGAGTCGAATAGTGTATCATTTCTGCCAGATTCCAACAAAATATCAGCCATGACAATGGACAGGGGAACCAACAAGTTCATGTTATTTTTTTTTTTGGACGTTATCAAGTTGTTTGATCCACGCGATGCCTCCAACAGCGTGCGCGTCACCGCTAATGCTACTGTCTGATGAGGAAAACATCAGCTCCTCACACGCTCAGGCTCAGCATTATTACAGCTGTGGACAGGATCACTGATGCCTATTGTCCTGCAAGGCTGGGTAAGTCAGGCATTCATGGTTTTGAGGGTTACTTTTGAAATCAGCGATTTCTATTGTTGGCAAAAGTTTGTGTGCCTTGGTCGCAAAGCTAATGCTAACTGTAATCTCCATTCATTCCTTAAGTGGTTAGTTAGCCGTTGCTGCTTTAGCTGCTAAACACGCCGACAGCGACTTTTGTGAGGGCAAACGAGCTCAGCCGTCCGGTGTGTTAGTTAAAATCCAGCCTTCGTGTCACGATTTTGTGCAGTTTTAGGTGAAATCGACAGTAGAGCTCGTTGTGTTAGCTAGCTCATGTGGGGTTAGCAGAGCTGTTTCTTCCCAACTTCCAGGACGTTCAGTGAACTGTGGCTTTCTCTCATCGTGACCGCGTGTTGTTAAC
The DNA here is from genome assembly GCA_038048925.1 of Garcialebias charrua. Taxonomy (NCBI): domain Eukaryota; kingdom Metazoa; phylum Chordata; class Actinopteri; order Cyprinodontiformes; family Rivulidae; genus Garcialebias; species Garcialebias charrua. The sequence continues at coordinate 33,825 of JBBPBX010022172.1, forward strand.
TAGCAGGTTTCAAAAGCAGGTCAACCCTTCTCTGCTGGTGAAAGAAATAATTGTTCAGTTTTGTGGTCGTGCACAAGCTTTGATCCAAGCAAGGCATTCAGTTTCACATATAGGGAAACGGTGAATTTTACTTCCACAAATACGGTCAGGGTACCTGACATCTCCTGTACAGATACCCCACTGACGGTGGAGGACCATTTTTCCAGCCCTGACGCAAAAAAATTCTGCACGTATGCTAGCTAGCAATGTAAGTAGCATGTGGTGCCGGTCTCACAAACGCTACCGTAGCGTTTGTTTTGTGAGACCGGCACGCACGTGGAAGCTGCGCTGTGACGTGTTATGGGCATTAGCCAATGAAACGCGGCCCTGTGGGCGGAGCTTGGTAAGGTCCATGATTGTGAGATCAGTGTAGATTATAGTACCTTAAATCTGCAGTCTGTAGTTCTGTAGTGCAGTCTGTAAGTTGTCTAAAAATATATTTTTAACATATATCTCCTGACAGGCTGATGTTAGACAAAGTAATCTCTGAAAAAAACTATAGTCCCCTGCTTCTCCAGGTGGTAAATAAGAATTTCAAAAAAGCCACAGTGACCCGCCGTTAACCAGCCAATAAAAACAGAGTTTTTAACCAGCCAATAAAAACAGAGCTTCTCACTTCTCACGCTCCTAACCCACGCCCCCCCCGTCCCAGCCCGCAGCGGCCGCGCAGGTTCTCGTTGAAATAATTGCAAAGCGATGCAAAACTGTTTTGTATGTGACACAAATGTATTAAATTCCCCTTCTTCATCCCTGATCTGGACTTTTCTTTTTTTTTTTTTGCCAAAAGTCAAGTGATCGCTTCATCCTCCGCAGTTGAGTCCATGAAAATTTTCCTAAGTGCTGCATTCTACCAAAAACTGCAGACTGAACCTTTAAGTAGCATTAATCTACAATGACTCTTCAATTATTGAGGTTTTTAGCAAAATGAACAGCATGTTGGTCACTCCGATGGAAGAGAAGAGAATCTGTTTTTGAGAGTAGAGGGATTTGTTTTCAGAAAAAGGAGACAGACGACAAGTTTAGTCTAAAGACGTGATCATAGTGTCTCTAAACATTTCACACAAATACTAACAGATTATTCTGACTTGTTCTTCAACTTTAGACATAGAAAAAATATACCAACTTAGTAAGATCATTCACATATTAAGAATATACTGTTCATATGAATAATAGTTGGATAGGAAAGTTCTGAAGGAATGTGCGGACCAGCTCTGTGAGGTGCTGGCTGACATCTTCACCACCTCACTTGCACTGGAGTCAGTTCCCACCTGCCTGAAGACTGCCACCATCATCCCAGTCCCAAAAAGCTCCACAGTGACTGGTCTGAATGACTATAGACCGGTGGCCCTCACCCCGATAGTCGCTAAATGTTTTGAGAAACTGGTCATGTCCCACATCAAGACAGCCGTCAACATCAACGAGGACCCTCATCAATATGCATACCGTGAGAACCGATCAACAGAGGACGCCATCTCCTCCGTGGTCCACACTGCTCTCACCCACCTGGATCAGAAGGACTCATACGTGCGTCTGCTCTTTGTGGACTTCACATCTGCCTTCAACACCATGATCCCCCAAACTCTGATAGACAAACTATCCACACTTGGACTAAGCCCCTCTATTTGTAACTGGGTCTTAGACTTCTTAACAAACAGACCACAGTCCGTGAAGATCCACAACTTCTCCTCCTCCACCATCACCCTCAGCACTGGCTCTCCTCAGGGATGTGTGCTGAGCCCTCTTCTGTTTACTCTGCTCACATATGATTGTACAGCCACACATCCAGGCTGTCATATTGTTAAGTTTGCAGATGATACAGCTGTGGTGGGATGCATCACAGATAATGATGAATCCAGCTACAGACAGGAGGTGGAACATCTGGAGAGTTGGTGCAAAGAGAATAACCTTCACATGAATGTGAAGAAGACGAAGGAGATGATTGTGGACTTCAGAAGGAACAAACACACCCACACCCCACTGTATATAGGTGGATCTGCGGTGGAGGTGGTCTCCAGCTACAAATACCTGGGTGTACACATGAATGATAACCTCAGCTGGAGCAATAACACCACCAGCCTGATCAAGAAAGGTCATCAGAGACTCTACTTCCTCAGACGGCTGAGACGAGCCGGTCTGAGAAGCTCAGTCCTCACCTCGTTCTACAGGTGTGCAGTGGAGAGCGTCCTGTGCTCCAGCATCAACGTGTGGCATGGAGGCTGCACAGTTGCAGAGAGGAAAGCTCTACAAAGAGTGGTGAAGGCTGCACAGAAGTCTGTGGGAGTCAGTCTCCCCACCATCACAGACATTTACACCTCCAGATGCAGAAAAAGAGCCACCTGCATCATGAAAGACCTCACTCACCCAGCACACTCACTCTTTGCACCACTCCCCTCGGGACGGAGGTTGAGGAGCATCAAATGTAGAACCACTAGACTGAGGAACAGCTTCTACCCTGAGGCTGTCAGACTCATGAATAAATAAATAATAAGAATAAACACTGCAAAATGTCACATCATGCTGATGCTGATCTGTTTCTTGTTGCTGCGTTCATCTGTGACCATCTGCTCATGTTCGTGCTGCTGTTTATAATGATGTTTTTCTACTACATTAGGGCTTAGTGTATTACTAGCTGATGTCTCTCTTAGTTAATCCTAGATGTTATTATTGTTTTTCTCTTGCATTTGTTGTTGGATGTAACTGGGACCCTGTGTACATAATCTCGTTTTCAACACATGTACTACATGCGGTGCAAATGACAATAAATTCTCTCTGACTCTGACTCTGACTCTCTAATAACAGGTGATGCTTTGATTCATCATATGAAGAAGTGATCAACATTCTAACAGCATAAACCATGACCAATACAGTATATTGAAGTTATTGTGTTGATTAATTCTGAATTAACACAAATTAAAGAAAGTCTCTTCTGATTTGTGTCTCTTGATTCAATTAAACTGGAATGAAACAGTCATTTTGTCCTTCACTGTAGGTTTTCAGAGAAAAGGAGATTCACTTGAGAGCTTCAGTGAAAATGTGAATTCAGGTGTTTTCACCGACCGTTCAGAGACCAGGACTGTTCCATTACATTTGATCTACGGTAAGTTAAAAACAAGCATTTACTGCTTTAATTTAATTTAAAGATAATTTTTTAATGGGTTTCTATTAAATGACTATGACTAACATTTTGTCTGATATCTTGCTCTTAGAGCAACCTCAGGTTGGAGAAGCTTTAGTGTTTCAGACTAGATAGATGAGCTAAGGGCTAAGTTAAGTAAGGTCAGTCTTATAGTCGACCGCTGTCATTTTAAAACAACTTTAATCTTAAAAGTGGGGACAGTGGTAGTGCAGAGGCTAGGCGGGCCTGTGATTGGAAGGTCGCCAGTTTGACTCCCCAGACTGACATCAAAATGTGGGTGGGAAAAGTGAAACACCCACACCTGCCTCCATCATCATTTGCACCACCCTGGGCCCTTGAGCAAGGCCCTTAACCCCCACCATCTGCTCTCCCGGGCGCCCTAGATACAAGCTCTCTGCTCCACACAGAGGGCTGTGGTAGCTCGGTGGTGTGTGGTTGTGTCAGGAAGGACATTGGTCAAAAAAACAATTGCCAAGCCTTCGTGCAACTTAGTTTGCTGTGGTGACCCCTGAAGAAGAGAGCAGCCGAAAGAAGGAAGCATTTTTTTTAAATGTCAGAGTGGTTCGTTTAAATGCTGTTTTATTGTTCTTTACATAGATGTCAAATTTTGTATTACACTATCATTAACATAGATGTTCATGTATGAGGACAGCAAGACAGTGGTGAGATGTGCTGTAGGAGTCACGAATAGCTTCAAGGTGGAGGTGGGATACATCAAGGATCTGCTCTGAGCCCCTGTTTGCTCTGGTGATGGACCGACTAACAGATGAGGTCAGGCAGGAATTATTGTGGACTATGATGTTAGATGGCGTGATCTGTGGTGAGAGCAGAGAACAGGTGGAAGAGAACTTGGAGAGGTGGAGGTATGCCCTTGAAAGAAGAGGAATGAAAGTCAGCTGTGGTAAGACAGAGTACATGTGTGAATGAGAGGGAGGCCAGTGGAACAGTGAGGCTACAAGGATCAGAGGTCACAAAGGTGCAGGACTTCAAGTACCGGTACTTGAGGTCCACTATCCAGGAAAATGGGGAATGTGGTAAAGAGGTGAAAAAGAGAGTCCAGGCAGGATGGAGTGAATGGAGAAAAGATTCAGGAGTGATTTGCGACAAAAAGGTGTCAGCAAAGGTCAAAGGAAGAGTTTACAAGACAGTGGTGAGACCAGCTATGTTGTATGGTCTGGAGACAGAGACATGGACAAAAAGACAAGAGAAAGAACAGGAAGTGGCAGAAATGAAGATGTTGAGGTTCTCCTTAGGAGTGACAAGGATGGATAAGATTAGGAATGAGATCATCAGAGGTACAGCACATGTTGAACAACTGGGAGATACATTTGGAGAGACAGAGGACAGAGTGAGATGGAGGAAGACTACTCGCTGCAGCGACACCTGAAGAGGGAACAGCCTCAAGAAGAAGAAGGTAAGTATCAGCAGCATCAACTCACTTCTTTTATAACCTGGGCATTTCCAGCAGAAATATTTTATTTTTGCCAGAGTAATCTTATAATGTGTGTGTGTGTGTGTGGGGGGGTGAAAAGGTTTATGAAGAACGTTGCATGAATTGCTTTTTGGAGACTAGTTTTTGGTATGGACAACAGCAATTAAATTTGGTTTCTTGACCCTGTTCAGACTTTTAACTAATTATTTTATTCATATATAATCTCAAAATTAAACAATGTGAAGATCAAGCAGAACATATGAATATGTCCTTATTTAGTTCTTCCGTTTTTTTTTATTTCCTGGGCTCACCAACAGCTGGAGCTGGAGTTCAGTTTCAGTTGTGGTTATTCATGTCATGTATTCCAACTACTGTACTGGTGTTAAACCACTTTTAAGAAGAATACTGTACATTTGAGAAGAAATGTAACACATTTTTTTCTTCTTGTACTGTGCTAAAAGAACAACATAACACCACCACCTTTAAAATTTGGGTTTGCTTCCCCGAGCAAATGTAAAAACAGTGTCATATAAAACAAAGAGGAAAAAAAAGCCATATTTGAATTTAAACTGTTCTGTTAGATTTACTTAATGTGAAACTGGCTTTAATAAATATCTTCTCTACAGCTCTGACAGGGGTGTCCAGCCATTCATTATGTCTTTTGTCATAAAAAAAAAATGGCACACACATTTGTTTACCAAGCTACAAACTTGATTTTCTTTCTGTTATGTGCAAATTACTTTTGATTACAAGAAGATCCATTTCTTCTCTGAATACATTTTCTCCAAAAATAGAATAAAAGGCTGCTTTATATCTAAAAATAAAAACAGATGTCAACATTTTCTGCAACCAATCAGACTCCTGATAGGCCTCAAACCTCTGATGATTATTGGATCTGTTTTCCGTTGAATGAATGCTGGACACAAAAACGTAGTTATTCAATAAAAGTAAAGGATTGTCTGAAGTTGACTGAGGGTTGTTCTAAAGGAACTACTGGTCACCTGTGGGATATTTGCTTTGCTTCTGCATAAACCGCTCTAAAAACTCTAAAGTGGCAAATCCTCAAGAGAAGTGGAGGAAAACTTCAGATACGTAAACACAGCTCAGACATCTGCAGATGTGCACGACCAGAACTGGTTACACTGAAAAACTGAAGCTGTGACTTCTCTCCTTGAAAAAGGCCTCTTGAACCAGAGCAGACTTTTCTCCTGCTTTGAGTTATTGACGACATAAAAGCAGCTCTCCAGTCACCGCCATTGAATCTGGCCAGTAGCAGCTTCAGCTCTCCGTTAACGGAGGAGTGATGGAGGACGGATTCAAAGAGTGATCAGCTGTGACATCATTGCCACTAATGAGGTGGCAGGAACAATTCGACCACCTGACTCTCTCCTCCTCACCTCTGCCTGTATTTTTTACTTTATTTTACATTCTTTTGATGGCTTTCTCTCAAACCTTTCCCCCCACTTTCCTTTCATGCGTGCAACCATCTCTGCCTACCACTCATGCTTTCTTCCCAGGTCATTCCCTCGGTGGTTATATGAGCTTAGCTGTCCTGTTCTTCTGGTTGATTCCAATCATTTCCAGAGCCAACGCTGAATGCAGCACTTTGGCAGTTTGAACTCTAAGATAAACTAAGAGCTGTCCCAACCTTTAATCACTGGCAAATGATTTATGTTAACAGGGTCTGTCTACTGTAAAAGGCAACAATAAATAAAATCTTGCACACTACGGTTTTCCAAACTCTCATGGCTCTAGTTGGCTCTGATATATTCCATGGTGTAATGACTGGCCGTCTCAAATGCCAAGGAGCTCACATCATCAGAATAAAGACAGGGGAGACAAACGGGGATAGAAAGCAATTGTAAGAGACACAAGTACAAAGTGGTTTTGAGTCGACTGTCTGAGACTTACCACCAAGATTGCCAAGAACTTTTTATGGAAGCTTCTGAGTAAAAATGGGACTTGAGAACTAATAAAAACATTTTGCTACTGTTCTATCACTCAAAACTCATTTATTAGGAAGGATTTTACAGATCTCCAAACAATCTCTGGTTAAAAATGGTAAGATAAAGACACTGTGTTGGTGTCACAATGGGAACCCCAGACCATGAGCATCTACTCCACTCTGGATGTTTTTAAAAACTCTGATTTTCATCTTTTGTTTGTTGAGAGGAAAAAAAAAAACTTTCCAAAGTGGAGATTAATAAAAAGTTCTTGGTATCTTTGGGCTCACAATGCAAAACTTTTGTGAAACAAAGAATGGAGCAGTCTTTTATAGGCTCATTCTTACTTTGTGTCCTAAAATCCTAAACACCAATGGATCCATTTTCTGGTGGTGGAGAAAATACTCAACACTCTACTTAAGTAAAAGTACAAATAAACAGACTAAAATGTACACTAGTAAAGGTAGAAGTACCACATTAATGTTTTTACTTAAGTAAAAGTAAGTAAGTACTTGCTTTAAAAAACTTAAAGTATTAAAAGTACAAAGTACTTGCTGAATGTATTACCTAATGTAATGGTCTACAATATCAGAAAGTTCATTCTCAATAGAATGGACTGCTCTGACTGACGAAGCCCTCTGGAGTGAGGGTGAAACGTTTCTACTAAAAAGAAATTGTCCAGATGAACTGATTGAGAATGAGGGGGTCTACAATATCATTAAGCGTATCTACCGTATATATATTTTCTATAATACATTAATAGTGTTGAGTCATTTTAATGAACAAAGCTGCAGATAATACATGTTTTTATTGTGTTTACTCTGTGACATAGTTCACACTTGGACTTGTGATTCTGTGCGTCAGAATTTCAGGGATGACATCCAGAGTTAAATGTCTTTAAGCAAAATAAGAGATGAATGATTATACCTTTGAAAGTTTTTAACACTAAGTAAATCCAATGTGTCATTTTAACTGCAGTAAACACATTTCAGTAAAAGTTGTCTGCCTGAAAAAAGGAGCATTAGACACAACTAACAAAGATACACTGATCATTTCAACTTGTTTGTCTTCAACTCTAGTTAAAATACTGTCTGGTCGATCAATAGTGAACAATATTTTAACTTCAGACACCATTTTCACAATTTGGACCTGAGTGTCAAGACATTTGGAGACATCTCTCGTCTCCTGTCCTAACATCCCATGAACTGACACATTTTAATATTGTGGCAAGAATTTATTGTTCAAGTTCAGAAGAAGTTGGTTTTTAAAGTTTTTTGAGTCCAGTCTGGAT
>JBBPBX010022173.1:0-12192 GCA_038048925.1 Garcialebias charrua
TGTTTGAATTTTATAGTGGCATTCTTAAAATTATGCCAGGCGGGGAGTGTGTTGGAACTAGTTTCTATGTTGTTTCTCCAGGCCAGATGGGGGCGCAGGTTTGCAGTTTTCTTTAGTTTAAAGTAGGAAGAGGAAGAAATCTAGCAGGAAGTTTTGATTTACTCACAAGGCAAGCAAAGCATGATGTCTTTCTACAAATCAAAGGCCATCCTCTTGTTTCTATCCCTTTGAGTGGCAATATGAGTAAGTTTCTCAGTTGTGTAAGATTGTACAACATTATAAATGTGATTATTTTAATAAGTTAACAACTTTGATATGCTTTATTTGTTAGTATATTTAAGCTCTGTTTGAGTTTATTCACAGACAATTCTAAGTTTAAATGAACCATTTAGGCCACCTTATCCACATATGCAATGTTTATTTGGCCATATTATGTGTTGTATATTGAGTATTTTTCTGCATTTTGTATCGTTTCAGTTTCACACTTTTTTGCATTAAATCCTGTTCAAATACAACAACCAGCCTGTTCCTTGAAGGAAGTGATGCAAGGAAGAGTTTAGCTGACTGTGAATCTCAATATAGGACACTGGGTCACATTGGGTGCAACAGAACAGTGAAATCATAGCACTCGACAAGGGACAACGAGCGGCATTTCAACACAACCAAGAAAGCAGAGAGTAAAAGTAAAATCAGTGAGGAAATGAAGTCCACCCGCTCAACAAAGTCAACGATATCTTCAGGTAAACTGACAGTAAGATCAGCAGCAGGATGTTCAAGCAGGTCATCTGCGTCAACTCGAGCCAACATGGAAGCAGCACGAGCACAAGCAGAAGCTCAAGCAGCAAAAGCCAGATTGGCCTACGCTGAAAAGGAGATGAACATTAAAATAGAACAGGCCCGTCTAGAAGCAACTCTCAATACACTCAAACTCCAAAAGGAAGCTGATGCTGCCATGGCCAGAGCAGAGGTGATGGAGTCAGCAGCAGCTCAATATGAGATAGCTGAATCAAAAGAGGATTTGACAAGTTTGAACCCACAAATAACCCCAGAACAAAAGGTGAGCGAATACATAAATAAACACAGTTACATTGAACTGGCTCAAGACAATAGAGGTATGTTTCCACATGATGATAACAAATATCAGAATGAACAATGCAATCAGCCAGTAATGTTCACACCTCTTTGTCCCAAACGAGAACCAATGCAATTTCCATTTGCACCACAAGAGTGTGCTAAGCGACCACAACAAAGAGATTTAATGCTACAAACTCACCACAATGTGTTGCAACCACAGCAGGGATCAAACCCAAACAATAATGCTGACAGCACAACTAGTGAGCTTGCCAGATTCCTAGCCAAAAGTCAACTAGTAACTGGATGACTGTCTAATTTTGATGACAGGACTGAGAATTACCTCAGTTGGAAGGCCACATTCCAGAGTGCCATCAAAGACCTTGGTCTCACAGCCAATGAAGAAATTGATTTACTCATAAAGTGGCTAGGCCCGGAGTCTTCTGAACACGCCAAGAGACTAAAAGCAGTCAATACTGTATAAGGCAGACCTGCTCATTACGTCGATCGCGATCGACCGGTCGATCGCGGAGGCATTACTGGTCGATCGCAGCGTGACATTATTATTATTATTTTTTTTCCCACAGCGTGACATTAAAAAATTGTCAGCCAATGAAACATCCCGTTACTTGATTGACATGCAGGGCAACCAATCAGATGACAACTGAAAACATCCCGCCCCTTGATTGACATTCACGGCAGCCAATCAGATGAGAGCTTTAGGTCACGCTCATGCAGTTTCTAAAAACAATGGCGCGAAGGTGGAAGTTGAACGCAGCAAAACATACTAAGCGAAAACAATCAGATTTCGGACTGTTCATGGAAAATACGACATGGACTTCCCACCGAAAAGCCAGCTGAGAAAGAGAAAGGTGGAGGAACTAAAATCCCTGTTCGGACAGCAGCAACTTCAAAGCGAAACGCCCCCACCATCTTCCGGGTGAGTGACGCTGTGATGTTTCTCTGCACGCTTAAACATACTGGTTGGGAGCTGACGTGGCTTTATTATTAAAATCATACGAGACACTTTTCATACAGAATAACCTCCTTGACTACTCTCTGTTCTCTGCACGTTTCTCTGTCCCGCAGCGCGAGCGTTTGCATAACACACTTTCGCGCTGCGTTCAGGGACAGTCTGTAAAATACACCGCTGTAAATTTCTCCGTACCAAAAGAGATATTTTTATGCCTTTGTTCACTAAATTAAACGTGTCCGGAGCCATAACAACCTGTTACAACTGTGGTTATCAACTGGTGGCCTGTGGACCACTTTAGATTTGCTGGAGGGGGCTTTTAGAAATGACATTTATTAAAGTAAAAAATATCTAATGATTTTTTTTTTTACATTTATTAAAGTAAAAGACCAGATTCTTATAAAGAAGGGGGTGGGGATCAGTTTCATTTCATTTATTCATTTGTATAGCACTTTACACAACCACGGTGATGGTGACTAAAGTGCTTAACAAAAAACAGTGCAGTACAGTAAAAGACAACAGATTAAAAATCAAGAAAACACAACATAATAGCAAAAATAAAACCAGAAATGTCACCACATATTTAATTACTAAAAGCCAGTTGGAATAAAAAAGTCTTAAGCTTCGATTTAAAAAGGCCAAGTTCAGTAATCTGACGTAGCTCAAGTGGGAGCGTATTCCAGAGTAGAGGTGCGGCCGCAGAAAAGGCACGGTCACCCCAACGTTTATATTTTGTCCGTGGAACAGAGAGCAGGAGCTGTGTGACCTCAGAGACCTGGAGCGGGCAGGGAAACTTAACAACTCTGTTATATTTCTACCATATATTTTTAAAATAAAATTTAAAAAATCTATATTGCGTCACCATCACCCCATTTGGTCCCTACGGTCGACCAGGTGCCCATGGGCACCACGTTGGTGACCCCGGATTTATTACATGTGTTGTGCAATATTTGCTTATTCAGTTATGCAAGGTACATCAACATAGGTACATTGTACATAAAAAGAATCCTTAATACATTTGAAGATAATTATATGTTTTGCATTTTTGTATTGGGTAGATCTTTTGGACTTGTTTTTTTTATAAGTAGCTCGCATGCTGAAAAAGTGTGAGCACCCCTGGTATAAGGCATCCATCAGTTGGTCTGAACATGATATGGTTAAGATTAGAGGAATGTTATGGTTCACCAGAAGCAATAGAAAACTCCTTGTTTGCCAGAATTCAAAACTTTCCAAGGCTCTCTAGTAAAGAGCCTCACAAGCTCCGTGACCTATCTGACCTACTGTGTGAACTCCAAGCTGCAAAGCTAGATGGTTATTTGCCAGGGCTAAGTTATCTTGACACAGCTAGGGGAGTAGGTCCAATTGTGGAGAAACTGCCTTTCCATCTTCAGGAAAAATGGACAATGGTGGGGTCAAAGTTTAAAGAGGACTACAATGTTAGCTTCCCTCCCTTTTCAGTTTTTGTTGACTTTGTAAAAGGTCAAGCCAAAGCAAGGAATGATCCAAGCTTTGTTACAACATTTAACACAGCAACACTGTCACATGTCAATCACACATCTAACTACAGGAATGGAAAACCAACAGGTAACTACAATCAAAAGCAATTTGTCACAGTGAACAAGACAGACATATCATCCGAGAGATTTAAGATAAAAGAAACAGGTGAAGGGATAAGACAATGTCCCATACATCACAAACCCCACTCACTTAAAAGTTGCAGGGGTTTCAGAAATATGCTGCTTGAAGACAGAAAAAGGTTACTCAAAGACCATAACTTCTGCTACAGCTGCCTTGCTTCCACCTGCCACCAAGCTAAGGACTGTATAGTCATGATCAAATGTGAAGAGTGTAACAGTGAGAGACACTTGGCAGCTCTTCACCCTGGCCCACCACCACAAAGGCCAGAGTCACTCTCATCCCCTAGAGAGCATGGCGGGGAGAGAGCAAAAGCACAGGACCCTGATGTTACTGCCACATGCACAAAAGTATGCGGAAACAAAATCACAGGGAAATCCTGCTCCAAGATCAGCTTGGTACAAGTCTATCCCAAGGGTCAGAGAGAGAACCTCAAAAGAATGTATGCCATAATTGATGATCAAAGTAACCAATCACTTGCAAGGGCAGAGTTTTTTGACATGTTTGATATTCAAGGCCCTACTTTACCATACACCCTGAAAACCTGTAGTGGTAAAACGCAAGTGACAGGTAGAAGAGCATGTGACTACATAGTTGAGTCATGTGATGAAAAAATTAGTTTTACGCTACCTACTCTCATAGAGTGCAACGCTATCCCCAACAATAGAGAAGAGATACCCACTGCAGAAGCTGCTTTACACCACAGTCATCTGAAAGTAATAGCGGCTGAAATACCACCTCTTGACCCAAATGCAGAAATATTGCTGTTGATAGGACGAAACCTTCTGAGAGTTCACAAAGTGAGGGAACAAATTGATGGAAGACACAGTGACCCATTTGCACAGAAGCTTGACTTGGGCTGGGTAATCATTGGCGACGTATGTCTTGGCAACGCTCACAAACCAAGTGAAGTGAACACTCTGAAAACACACGTGTTGGACAATGGCCGCCCAAGCTTTCTTACTCCATGTGACAGCCGTTTCAGTGTGAAGGAGGACTTCAGTTTGAGTCAAGCCAAAGGTGTTTATAACCCACTGCCGCCCAATCACTCACATCAAAAGCCTTCAGCAGAGATGTTAGCAGAGACTGTGTTTTGTCGCGCTGATAGAGACAATCAACTTGCTCCTTCTGTTGAAGACATGATCTTCCTAAAAAAGATGGAGGAATTTGTCAAAGATGATGCCAACAGTTGGGTTGCACCGCTCCCATTTCGTACTCCCAGACGCAAACTCCCTGACAACCGGTCCTATGCTTTCAAACGGCTCTGGTCTCTGCGACGTATGCTTGACAAAAAATCAGAAATGAAAGTACACTTTGTCGAGCTCATGCAGAAAATGTTCGACAACCAGCATGCAGAGCTCGCACCACCTCAAAACAAAGACAAAGAGAACCGGTACCTACGCAAACAGAGGTGTTCCTGGGTGTTCAATGCTCCCCACTCATCTCATATGGGTGGCACTTGGGAGAGTATGATAGGCATCTCACGGCGCATCTTGGACTCAATGCTCCTACAAGTAGGAAACCCTACGCTGACTCATGAGGTCCCGACAACATTTATGGCTGAAGTCACAGCTATTGTTAATGCGAGGCCCTTGGTGCCCGTTTCCTCAGATCCAGAGGCTCCGTTAATCTTGACCCCCTCGACTCTACTAACCCAGAAGTTTGATCCAATTCCAACTCCTCCGGGGAAGTTCACCAAGGCTGACATGTACAAACATCAGTGGAAGAGAGTTCAAGCACTGGCTGAGACATTTTGGTCCAGATGGAAGAAAGAATACCTCAGCATGCTGCAGAGTCGTCAGAAATGGCAGTGTAAAAAGCCAAACTTGAAGGAAGGCGGCATCAGTCTTCTAAAGGACAAACAACTGAAACAAAATGAATGGCCTATGGGAGTCATTATGAAGACCCTTTCAAGTAGAGATGGGGTTGTCAGGAAGATGGAAGTGAAGGTCACACACGACAAGACTTCTAGGATCTTCTGCAGACCTATTTCGGATTGTATACTTCTTTTGTCTCCAAGAGATTAGTTTGATGTTTGAATTTTATAGTGGCATTCTTAAAATTATGCCAGGCGGGGAGTGTGTTGGAACTAGTTTCTATGTTGTTTCTCCAGGCCAGATGGGGGCGCAGGTTTGCAGTTTTCTTTAGTTTAAAGTAGGAAGAGGAAGAAATCTAGCAGGAAGTTTTGATTTACTCACAAGGCAAGCAAAGCATGATGTCTTTCTACAAATCAAAGGCCATCCTCTTGTTTCTATCCCTTTGAGTGGCAATATGAGTAAGTTTCTCAGTTGTGTAAGATTGTACAACATTATAAATGTGATTATTTTAATAAGTTAACAACTTTGATATGCTTTATTTGTTAGTATATTTAAGCTCTGTTTGAGTTTATTCACAGACAATTCTAAGTTTAAATGAACCATTTAGGCCACCTTATCCACATATGCAATGTTTATTTGGCCATATTATGTGTTGTATATTGAGTATTTTTCTGCATTTTGTATCGTTTCAGTTTCACACTTTTTTGCATTAAATCCTGTTCAAATACAACAACCAGCCTGTTCCTTGAAGGAAGTGATGCAAGGAAGAGTTTAGCTGACTGTGAATCTCAATATAGGACACTGGGTCACATTGGGTGCAACAGAACAATATATATATATATTTATACACTACTGTATTGACTACTACTATATACTACTGTATTGACTGTAGGGATGCACCGATACCAGTATCTGGTATCGGTTCGATACCATGTGCGTTTACTCGTACTCGTACTCATAAAAGGGCTCCGATACTACAGGACCCGATACCAGTTTCATTTCATTTTATTGACTATGTAAGAGTTCAAATGTAAAACTTTTTTTTTTTACAAGTTTGGACATTCTTTAAGCCCTGAATGTCCAAAATTGTACAAAAAAATAAAATGCCTCTGCGCGCGCACTGAGCCGTGCGGCTTCGGCGTTCTCCTCCTGTGTGTCTGCTCCTCCTCTGAAGGAGACTCGCGCTTTGGTCCGCAGGCTGGAGCGCGCGCGTTGCGCGTGCACTGTGCCGTGCGGCGAAATGCGTTTACAGTGTCGCCTCTGTGTTTATGGTTGACTCACCGCGGCGTTCTCCTCCTGTGTGTCCGCTCCTCCTAGCGACAGCGCAAGGTGCAGGTCTTCTGTGTGTGTGCGCGCGTGTGTTTTTGAGGCGTGAGCTGCAGCAAACTCCGTTTGGCTGCAGGACTCTTCGTGTTGATGTGGGGGGTGCAGCGAATCAAAGCGCAGCCCCCCCCCACACACACACACACACACACTGCTGAACACATAAACAATCCCCCCTCCCCTCCTTTCTGACGGAGGCTCCTTCTGCAGGATTGAACGGAGTTCAGTGACAGCTGGGGTGACAGCTGAAATAAGAAGGTTGATTTTCAATCTGGGGAACATGAATAAGTAAAGTTAAATAAAATAATAAAATCTGTAGTTAAATAAAACAGGTTTTTGAGCTGCATGCATTCAACTGGACTTGTTGCTCTCTAAACTACAGTAGTTATTGAATCAAGTTACTTGTCAAAGTCAACTTTATTGTCAGATCTGCAATATGTACAGTGCAGGACATACACAGGACCGAAATTGCGTTTCTCTCAGTCCCTCGGTGCAACAGTAAACATCTAAACATTGAAACACTGAAACATATAATAATAGACATAAGCATAAAATAGTAAAACTAACACTGTCCTGAGTTTTTTGCATAGTGGTATAAGAGTATGAAAATTTACACCAACTCTAAAACTAAAACATTAAACATTTAATGAACATAATATTGTCCTGAGTTTTTGCATACTAGTATAAAAAAAGAGTATAAAAAGTATAACTAAAATAAACTAAAGGTTTCTAGCATTGACATTTGCAAAGTGGCAAAGCAGCGTATGAGTCAATGTACACAGTATATGTATGAGGTAGTAGTTGATGTTGTTGTAGAGGCAAAAAGTGGCATATGCAGTAAGGCACATTGGGCATCCCTAAATAAGACCGTTCAGAGCACACTGTATATGTACCAGCAGTGGTGTAGATATTAGAGTAGTGTAAATAAATGTAAACAGTAGTAATTACATGTAAGCAGTAGTAATAAAAGTAAACAGTATTAATAAATGTAAACAGAGAATGTAAACAGTATTATGATTATAGGCAGTGATGTAATACAGACATTAGTGCAAGTATGAGAAGTAGTGCAAACTGTATGAGCACATGACCGAGAGTTTAGTGATAACCCGTTTGATGACACAGAGTCTAGTGTTAAAAACTTTGTGTTGAGTGATAATATGTGAGAAAGTTTTAGTGTTAAGGCAGTTCAAATGGGAGGGGAGGCAGAGCAGGCAGAGTGTTTAGCATTCTGACTGCCTGATGAACAGAGCTGTCTCTCAGTCTGCTGGTTCGAGCCTGGAGACTCCTCAGTCTCCTCCCTGATGGCAGCAGTCTGAAGCAGCTGTGTAGTGGGTGTGTGGGATCACCTGCCATGCGGTGGGCTTTCCGAGTGAGGCGTTTGCTGTGTAAGTCCTGCAGTGAGGGCAAGGAGGTGCCCACGATCTTCTCAGCTGCTCTCACAATGCGCTGGAGGCTCTTGCGGCATGATGCAGTACATGCACCAAACCACACAGTGATGCAGCTGGTCAGGACACTTTCTATGGCACCTCTGTAGAAGGTGCTCATGATGGGGGTTGAAGCTCCAGCCCTTTTCAGCTTGCGGAGAAAGTAGAGACGCTGGTGAGCCTTCTTTGCCAGTGCTGCAGTGTTCCTGCTCCAGGACAGGTCCTTTGAGACGTGCACTCCCAGGAACTTGGTGCTGTCTACTCTCTCCACTGCGGTGCTGTTGATGGTCAGAGGGGGATGTTGGGCATCCCTCTTCCTGAAGTCCACAACAATCTCCTTTGTCTTCTCCACGTTGAGAGTGAGATTGTTGTGTCCGCACCACAAGGCCAGGCGGCTCACCTCGTATGTAGGTAAACATAGATGTTTAACCCTTTAAAATACACTTGCTTGTTACTTGAAGCTGAATTGTTTAAAAACAGTTTGCACTTTTCAGAGAGCATTTTTAATAAACGTTGGCAAAATGTTACGATTTTATTTGATCAACAACACAAAAAAAAGTTTCAGGCTCAGGATTTTTTTTTTCACTTTAAGCCCTGTACAGATTACCAATACTGTAGTAATGTACTTTGTTTATTTATGTTTGAAGTGTCTAATGAAAATAAACAGTTTAAAGGTGCTATGTGTAACTTTCTGTAGAGTGCAAAACTTAGAAAAATTTTCAACAGGCAAAGCATTCTGATCCCTCCCCCTCAGAGCCATGTATGGCTCTGAGGGGGAGGCTCTGCTGAAATTCAAATTCAAGCTCTGTTTTTATTGGCTGATTCAAATTCAAGCTCTGTTTTTATTGGCTGGTTACAAACTCTGTTTTTATTGGCTGGTTAAGGACGGGTCACTCTGTGTTTTTAGTGTTTTTATAAATGCTGATAGAGAAGCAAGGGGACTATAGTTTTTTTCAGAGATTACTTTGTCTAACATCAGTCTGTCAGTAGATAGTGACAGAGTGAAGAAATATGTTAAAAATATATTGTTAGAAAAGTTACAGACTGCACTACAAAGTTACATAGTGCAGCTTTAAGTTAATTAGAATGATTTAAAAAAATATTAATTAGTACTTGTATCGGTACTTGATATCGGCAAGTACTTTAATGTAAGTACTTGTACTTGTACTCGGTTTTCAAAAATCTGGTATCGGTGCATCCCTAATTGACTGTATTGTATATATAATACTACTGTATTGACATCATTCAGCAGCAAATCACATCCATCCATCCTTCATCAGCAAATGATGTCAAACATGAACACTTATCATGCAGCAGCAAACCAGTAGCAAATCACATCCATCAGAAACATGTTGCAACCATAGTGACACCAGTGCCTTGGTGTGCAGTCCATGTCCACGTGCATGAAAAACAAGTCCATGAGCTCTAAGAAAGCTCGAAGCAGCAGAAAAAGAAAAATAATTCCCTTACTTTGATTGAAGTGTAGGTAGACAGTCTGTATGATGTTTTTCTCAAGTTCAAACCTGGATCACATGGAACTGCTTAGCCATTGCTCAACCATGAATGATGGGAGCATTTGAGGCCAGGTGTGAGTTCAGGTGTTCTGTTGGGGAGGTCAGCTGCCTGAAGAACTTGCATCCACTTCTCTGCTGTTCCCTGGGACTGCCACCTTTCTTTCTCCTGAGAGGTGGTGAGGTGGTCTATCAGGCTGTTTGCAGTCACACATTCCTCATACAGCTCATCCATAGACATGTTTGCCTGCCAAAAGGTGTTAAAGTTCATTAGTGACACATAGCCTAGGTTATGTAGTGATAATCTAGTGGCAGGGCTTTTGACTTGGGACCCGAAGGACGCGGGTTCGCGTCCCGGCCACTACCCACCTTGGGGTGTCTATGAGTGCACACCTATTTCTCCAGCTCCCCGGGCGCTTTCGGGCTGCTCACTGCACCACCTGGTAGGTGGTTGGGTTAAATGCAGAGACGAATTTCGTCTGTGTATGGGAAACATACACAGATGACAGGAAAAGACATTATTATTATTATATAAATAAATGGAAAAGCGTGTATTGTTTATATTTATAAATTTAGCATTGTATGTAAACTACATTTTGAAATGTATTTATTAATTACCTATATGAACTGTGATTTTTTTAAAAGATGGACAAGGTTGTATGTTTGCATAGTGTAAAGTAAATTCACAATTATGTATTTATTTGTACGTGTCAATTGTACACTTTTGTTTATAACTATCAATAATTAAACATGGTTCACCACTACACTGGAAATTATTGAATAATTTGAACTTCTGTTTGAATTTAATGCTATGAACTTTTTCCTTTTTGTTACATTTACTATGAATTTCTCACAGGGCAGATTAGAGCCAACATGGAGGACTCACCAACATATATTATTATTATACATATAATATTGTCCAGTATGTGATGCTGCAGTCATGTTACTGAGCTCCCACTGATGGGCTAACCTGGTTCCACCACCAGCAGCAGGATCCTCAGACAGAACAGCTGGTGGGATGTCCTGGTATCTGCAGCCCTCTCTCCATTTGTTTCTTCATGGACATGGAGCTGTGACATTATGTTGTGCCTCTTCCTCAGCAAAAAGCTCCTCCAGTGGAGACTTTCTGGACAGACTGCAGGAAGTTCCTAAACAAACAACAGGTTTATCAGTATTATCAGTAAAAAGAGATTATTAAATCATTTTTAAGACTGAGAATGTATACAATTATTAGCTCTGTTGTTATTGCCTAACTAACCTATTCAATAATTCTTCAAACTGTGACATTCACTCATAATGGAATGAAAGAGAACATAAACAGAAATTATATAATACTGAAAACTAGAGACATTAAAACATTTTAAAAGACACAGAGAACTTTAAATGAATTAAGAATGTTAATAAGTGTTGGATTTGAGTGCAATGTAAGTGCAATCCATGGTTGAATTGAATCCACATCTGAAAAGGGATGCAACCTTTTCACAACATATGCTGTTGTAACTGTTCTGTGTCTCTCTTCATTCAATTACACTGACGTATTTACCTTGGACAGTCACTGGTGAACACTGTGAAGCCATTTCAGGTCGTTTGTCTAAGAAAAAAAAACAAGCTAACGTTAGCATCGTGTTTGTATTTGAGCTGACTTAACGCTTTAAGCGGAGTATAACTTGTTAGCTGCCTTAATGTTGGTATGAGATGTAGTTTATAGTTTATTTATTTACCTGATGGAGCCGAAGAGGTAGCGATTAGCGAAAAGTTCGGCGGAGCGTTTTGCAGACGGACCACTCTGTACTTCCGGTCGGATACGAAGCGAAAATAATCCGGTGGAGCGCGTCAAAGACGGGACACTATTTTACTTCTCCACCCTCCTTTGCATGATAGAAAATTATTGCAAGTGCTGCACTGACCTGACTGGTCATTTTTTATTAATTAGTACGCTTTCGATCGCAGATGCACACTTCCGGTGGATTCTTCTTCGTTGGTTTTCGGCGGTGGCTACTTCCGGTCGGCTAACTAGCATCGAAAATAGGAATCGCAAATTAATATTTTGAACGATTCCGGGAAAACCGGACAGTTAGTCCCGGTTCCGAACGATTCTCGATGCCCAACCCTATTTAAAATCTAAGGATATTTTATTTTCTTTCTTCCCCAAAACTGCAGTGGGCTCCCTGCGGTGGGCCCCATGGTGGGCGTGGGCCCTTGGGCCTGGGCCCAGTCGGCCCATCTGATAATCCGGGCCTGGCTGGAGGACCAAACGGCAGCTTTTACGCAGAGAGAGAGCAGTCTCTGCTGAAACGTGCTCCTTAAACGCATCTTAATCCGGGAGCTTGAAATGATGTCATTTTATTGGGGGGTTATATTGACTGGATCAAATTATTGGGGGGGTTATAACCCCCCCCCCCCCATCCCTCGTGTAAATTACGCCTATGGTAGTGCTT
>JBBPBX010022173.1:20174-33686 GCA_038048925.1 Garcialebias charrua
ATATGTATATATGTATATATATGCTGTTGTGCTAGCAGCACAATGACTCAGTGGTTAGCATTGTTTCCTCACAGCAAGAAGGTCTTGGGTTCAATCCCTGGTTGGACCTGGGGTCTTTCTGTGTGGAGTTTGCATGTTCTTCTCGTGTTTGAATGGGTTTTCTCCGGGTACTTTGATTTCCTCCCACAGACCAAAAACATGAATGTTGGGCTGCCTTCAGGCCTCCCTTGCAAAAGAGATCTGTAATCTCAATGGGATTTGCCTGGTTACATAAAGGTTAATAAATAATAATAATAAAGTTTTCATCTGAGTATAATTTATCTTATTCCACTGCAGACCACATATCACAATAACCTGCTGCTACTTTTATCGAAGATCTTAAATAATTTTAGGTTTTTACAACGTTAGACTGTTGTACTCTGTTTGGTCTGTTGGTGTGTTATTAAAGCTAATGATAACGACACATAATGAAAACACTATCAAAAGTAAAGATGTCCCACTTGTTTCTCACATACAGTATCTGGTGTACATAAATACCCTAAAATCATACAATTTGCTATAATTTTGTTGTTACTCTGACAGTTTAATGTTACAGTGAGAAAATAAAAATAAAACAAAATAGGTGCTTTTATTTTTGTCTCTTTACGTCATCGCTTTAATACGGCTAAAATGTGGACGACGGAATGAGCTCACAACGTGACTTTGTTGGACAAGTTCCCAGTCAGGCATGATCGTTTTGTATCTGTGTGTTGTGTTTTTAGTGCCTATGAGGTGATCAAGCTGAAGGGTTACACCAACTGGGCCATCGGCCTGAGCGTGGCCGACTTGACGGAGAGTCTCATGAGGAACATGAACAGAGTTCATCCAGTGTCCACCATGGTGAAGGTAAGCTTTGTTCATTCTGCACATCAGGTTTCTCAAATCAAAACATTAACCAGAATTCTTTGAGGAAGGAAAATCAACGTCCACCTTGTGTGGCAGAGTTTTAAATAGAGTTCATCAGTTTGCACTCAAGTGTATGTTGGGGATGACTCTCAGCCACTACCACACCAAATGTATCTTTGTAAAAGTGACTCAGTTAAAACCATTTGTGTGTTTGCAAAAACTGATCACCTGTGTGACCATCTTGAACTGGGCTGACTCCAAAGGTTAGTCTGGTGTAGAGGTATATCCTATGATCACTGTCTGAGAGTTCCATGGGATATTTTGCTAACACAATAAGCACACACAACAATAATTTTATGACTACCTGCCTTTAATGGCGGTGGGTGATATTATTTATTTGTTTATTTATTTATTTGACCTTTATTTATTCAGGTAGTCTCATTGAGTCACAAGGACTCATTTTCAAGAGAGTCCTGTTTGAGAGCAGGTGGTGGAGGTTGAGGGCCTTGCTCAAGGGCCCAGAGTGGGGTAAACGAGGGTGGAAGCAGGTCCACCCACATTTTGATGTTGTCAGTCTGGGGAGTCGAACCAGCAACCTTCTGATCACAGGCCCATCTTCTCTAACCTCTGCACCACCAGTTTTATCACAATGTGTATTTTTGTTTAAATGAAATATCTGGTGAAAAGAAAAAAATACATCAGATTATTTTTAAATGTAAATTTCTAAAGCAACTTTTACACTAAAACCATCTCTCCCTCACTTTAATCAGGTAAAAGGTTTACAAATTACTAAACATAATTTTGATACATTGTTGATCAACAAAGAAACATTAATCCAGATTATCCCATTAAGCTTTGTATTCAAAATCTCTCTATAATGAACTTTTGTGAGTGCGTCCATCCCAGACGGTCTGCTTCTCCGTCCACAGGGCATGTACGGGATCAGTGATGAGGTGTACCTGAGTCTGCCCTGCGTGCTGAATGGTGGGGGCGTGGCCAGCGTGGTCAACATGACCCTGACAGATGACGAGGTGTACCAGCTGCAGGCCAGCGCCAACACTCTGTGGGACATCCAGAAGGACCTGAGGGACGTCTAACCCAACCATGAGGGCAATAATAATTATAGCTAGTCATCTGCAGCGCTGTCACAAACACCACGCTGCTCCACCTTCTGCTCCTTCACCCACTGCCCTGGGGAGCCTCAAAGCAGTGGGATGTTGTCCCTGTCAGATGAGCCTGTAGGACAGTTTCTACACTTGAAGAGGAAGCAAACTGAACGAGACGAGTCATAGACTCACTTGTTTTCATGTCAGAGCGTGGAGCCGTGTGCTACTTGCTGTTGCTGTGATGGGAAATAAAACATGTTTACTGGTGTTCAGTTTCAGTCATTCAGATGGGTTCAGTAAATAGTAAATGTGCTGTATTTGCAGTACTGCAAATACAGCACTTCAGCTATTACATTAAAAACACTAAAGGCCTTAAAGAAATGTATATTACCTTCCGTCTTTCATGACAGAGTTTTAGACTAAGAAAACATAAGAATAAGATGACAGGTGAGGCCATTTTCGTTCTGTAGGGATGGCACCATCTAGTGGGCATCCCTTGTCTGTGCACCCTTGTGTCACCTTATTTGTTTAGAGACTGATTTCATCCTTGTGTTCCCAGGTGTTTGTAATTACGTCCTGTCTTTTCTGTGTGTGTATATATAGTCTGTCTGAGAGTCTTGTCCTTAGTCGTGTCGTCGTTGGGTCTACCTGTCCTGTCCTGATGAGTTTGAGGTTGCATTGTTCGTCCTATCTGTAAGTTTGCTGCCTTGTCAGCTTTTTGGTTTATTAATATTATTAAATATTTATATTTTTGTATATTCTGAGTCTGAGTCCCTGCTTGCAACAATTGGGTTTGTACCTGCCTGATAAAATTCTGACAGTACGACACGACCACACTAGAACCCAGCAGGTAGGGTTCTTCTCAGACTCACTCACTTGTCCTATGAGCAGTCCCTGATGGAGCCTGTGATTTGTGCGCAGAGGTGTCAAGTAACGAAGTATAAATACTTCGTTACTTTACTTAAGTACAAATTTTAGTTATCTATACTTTAGTAAAGTAATTATTTTTCAGCCTACTTTATACTTCTACTTCTTACATTTTCACGCAATTACTGGTACTTTCTACTCCTTACTTTTTAAAAATAGCCTCGTTACTTTTCTTTCATTTTGCCGTTTTTTTTTTTGTAGAATATAGATATTCACGCAGGACTTTCCAAAAATTGAACATAAATATCGCAGCCGTCACTCACCAGTGTTGCCAGATTGGGCGGTTCACCGCGATTTTCCTTCTCACTTTTGCGGGTAAAGAGTGCTTTGGGTGGGTGGGACTCTATCTGGCAACACCGGTCACGCCGGTGTTTACGCGTGTGTCTTTACATCCGGGGCAGCGTCGGCAGCGCCGGGACCCTCCATGTCAATGTAGAAGCGTCTGCGGCACCGGGACCCTCCATCAGTAGTTGGGGCGTCTTCTATAGCAACTTCATCCGGCGAAGCCATGCTGTCCGTGACGCTGACTTGCTAGGGGCTCTGCTAGCGCTAGCATTAGCGTCTCGCGAGACAACGTTACCTCTCAACGAGAGATATCGCGGGAGTTTAATATCGCGAGATCTCGTACAACGAGATCTCGTTACATGCCTAATATTGAGGTAAGCTGAAAGTTTTTTTTTTTAAATCAGTCAGTTGATTACTGACTTCTAGTGACCTAGTAACATACTAATGTTGTATAATGTTTTCTATGGTTAGGAGGTACTAGCCATGGAACTAGCTACATGCTCTGGGTTTGCTTGCTAACATTGTTTCTCTTTTTTATTCAGATTTAAAACATATTTTCTTTCTGTCAGAGTTTTCACTGAACTTAACAAAGTTTTACTTCATAGACTACGTTCACACTGCAGGCAAATGCTCAATAATACCCCTATACATGATATTCGGTAATAAAAAGAAAACTGTTGATGTTCCACTCAAAATTGAGGATGTTGAGATTTGTAGAGTGAGTGAGGTGAAGTTTTTGGGTGTTATCATTGATGACAAACTGACATGGAAACAACACATAAATTCTGTAAGAATAAAAATAGCTAAATCGATAGCAGTACTGTACAAAGTCAGAGACCTATTGAATGATAAAGCTCTGTATTTGTTGTATAACACAATCATTGTTCCACACTTAATCTATTGTATTGATGTTTGGGGGAATGCGTGTAAAACAATCACAAAGCCTATTTTTGTATTACAGAAAAGAGCCGTAAGAATTATCACTAGAAAGCATTACCGTCATCCATCAAGTACATTATTTTATCAACTAAAGTTATTGAAGTTCCATGATTTGGTAGACTATAATATTTTATCAGTTATGTATAGAGCTCAAAATAATACATTACCTTTAAATATCCAAATGCACTTTGTTAAAAGACAAAGTTGTTATAATCTTAAGGGGACAGAGTTGTTTGTAAAACCACAATTCAGAACCAGTTTGAAGGGACGTTCTACCTCAATTCAGGGAATTAGATTATGGAATGGCTTGGAGAATGTAGTTAAAAATGCCAAGTCAATGTTTACATTTAAAAAATTGATCAAAACAAATGTGTTAAAAAAATGAAATAGCGTAATGTGTATTGTATTAGTTAGAAAATTAGAAAGAGTTAGTCATTTTGTACTGTTGGCTGAAGATTATTATTGTTTAATCTGATTGTTGGAAAAAGTTGGTTGAAGATTATTATTGTTTACATGGTTGATTATTGTTGTTTAATCTGATTGTTGGAAGTAAGGGGCAGATATAATAAGATTTATTCTTCTTTCTGCTACCTTTCATTTTTTTACATTTTGTACACAATCATTTATGAGATTGTCTTGTATTGTTTCTTTTGTAAAAAAATGAACAAATTTAATAAACATAAACATAAACATACAGTATGGTTATTTTAATATATTTAAATTTGCATTTAAATGTGTCTATTTTCAATGGGCATATATGCAGTTAAGACAGGTAGCTTAGTGCACCCCTAGTTTTTCAACATTAACAATATAATATAATCTAGTCTAAAAAAATGATTTTTGTGGGGGAGGTGGGGTTGTATACAATAGTATGTGTGGTGGGCCTAAGCATTTGTCTTTGTTGTTGCTTTTTCTTACGCTACTTTTACTTTTATACTTTTAAGTAGTTTTGAAACCAGTACTTTTTTACTTTTACTTGAGTAAAAAGCTAGAGTTGATACTTCTACTTCTACAGAAGTAATTTTAAATCCCAGTATCTATACTTCTACTTGAGTAATGAATGTGAATACTTTTGACACCACTGTTTGTGCGGCAGATTCTGGACCAAATCCATCCGGACCCAGGAACGCTACGGCCAGGCAGTGGAGATCTTGTCCTCCCCTCTTCTTGTTCTGGAGGAGGAGAAAGAGAGGATTCGGCTCCGGGGTGACCGCCTGATGTCCGAGTCCAGTACTCCTTTCTCTCCAGCTTCACTCGCCATCTCGGGATGGACATCTGGAGAGGATGAGGAGGAACCGTGTCTTCTAACTGTCCCCCAGCCTCACCGCTGTCGTCGGAGCGGCAGAAAAAATAAAATAAAAAATAATAAATGTCACATTTTTGTCATCTGTGTATGACCCGGAAGCGGTCCACCACATCTCCGTCATGATCAGCTGTTCCTAGTCGGTTCAGCGGAGCCGAGTTTCCTAGAATCAGTCTCAGTGTCTCTGTGGGGGCGGGTTTCGTTGCTTCACCTCCCAGAGTTCCGGTGAAGGCGAAACCTGACACCTCATCCCCACATAGAACAAATCCTACGTTTAATTCCAACACATCTCACCTCCAACCCAGTGAAAGCACCCAAATAAACCAGAATTTACAAAGTTTACTCACCTCTGCCAAAAACAACCCAGACTGTATTGACACTGTGCTTTCCATTGCTGAAAAGTTTTTATCTCAACCCGGTCTGACCTAGCTCCCAGAGTACCAACAGCTTTTAATTGGAATAAGGACTCTAAAAATATCCACCACAGAACCAATTTCATCACTAGCCTCTGAAGTCCCCGTCTCCAACTCTGAGCCAGCTCCTGTTCCAGAAACTGCAGTCCACTCACATCCTCCAGAGCCTGCCGCAACAAGCCCTCAGCCTGCAGCAACAGTCAGTCTACAACCTGCAGCAACAAACACTCAGCCTGCAGCAACAGGCAGCCTACAGCCTTCAGCAACAGTCAGTCTACAGCCTGCAGCAACAGTCAGTCTACAGCCTACAGAAACAGTCAGCCTACAGCCTGCAGCAACAGTCAGCCTGCAGCAACAGTCAGCCTACAACCTACAACAACAGTTAGCCTGCAGCAACAGTCATTCTACAGCCTGCAGCAACAGTCAGCCTGCAGCAACAGTCAGTCTACAGCCTGCAGCAACAATCAGCCTACAGCCTGCAGCAACAGTCAGCATACAGCCTGCAACAACAGTCAGCCTACAGCCTGCAGCAACAGTTAGTCTACAGCCTGCAGCAACAGTTAGCCTACAGCCTGCATCAACAGTCAGCCTACAGCCTGCAGCAACAGTCAGCCTACAGCCTGCAGCAAAAGTCTGCATACAGCCTGCAGCAACAGTCAGTCGGTCTGCAGCAACAGTCAGCCTACAGCCTGCAGCAACAGTCAGCCTACAGCCTGCAGCAAGATTCAGCCTGCAGCAACAGTTAGCCTACAGCCTGTAGCAACAGTCAGTCTACAGCCTGCAGCAACCGTCAGCCTACAGCCTGCAGCAACAGTCAGCCTACAGCCTGCAGCAACAGTTAGCCTACAGCCTGCAGCAACAGTCAGTCTACAGCCTGCAGCAACAGTTAGCCTACAGCCTGCAGCAACAGTCAGTCTACAGCCTGTAGCAACAGTCAGCCTACAGCCTGCAGCAACAATTGGCCCTGAACCTGCAGCAACAGTCGGCCCTGAACCTGCCACAACCAGCAAATAGCCTACAGAACCAGCAGCCATACCTCAGCCTGCAGCAGCCAGGCCACAACCTGCAACCAGTCAAGAGACTGCAGAGGGGTCCACACCTCAGCCTGAGGGTGCCAAGTCTACTGAGGGGACCCAGACGGACTTAGCTCTTGCCTGCTCAACTGTGGGGGTCCAGACTAACTCCTCGCCTCCAGAGTCTACCGCCGAAGACCCTGAGTCTACCACCTGTGTCTCAAGTTGCCTCTACGTCTCCTGCGTCTCAAGTTGCCTCTACGTCTCCTGCGTCTCAAGTGGCCTCTGTCTCCTGCGTCTCAAGTGGCCTCTACATCTCCTGCATCTCAGGAGGACGCTATGTCTCCTGCGTCTCAGGAGGACGCTACATCTCCTGCTTCCCAAGTGGCCTCTACATCTCCTGCGTCTCAAGTGGCCTCTACGTCTCCTGCGTCTCGAGTGGCCGCTATGTCTCCTACATCTCAAGTGGCCTCTACATCTCCTGCGTCTCAGGAGGGCGCTACGTCTCCTGCGTCTCAGGAGGATGCTACGTCTCCTGCGTCTCAGGAGGGCGCTACGTCTCCTGCATCTCAGGAGGGCGCTACGTCTCCTGCATCTCAGGAGGGTGCTATGTCTTGTGCGTCGCAGGAGGGTGCTACGTCTCCTGCGTCTCAGGAGGGCGTTACGTCTCCAGTGTCTCAGGAGGACGCTATGTCTCCAGCGTCTTAGGAGGGTGCTATGTCTCCTGCATCTCAGGAGGGTGTTACGTCTCCAGCATCTCAGGAGGGCGCTACGTCTCCTGTGTCTCCAGAGGGTGCTACACCTCCAATGCCTCTGACGTCTTCAGTCGCCTCGATGTCTACAAAGGGTCCCCGCTCTGCCAACGTCTCGACGTCCACAGAGGGTCCCCGCTCCGCCGACGCCTCAACATCGACAGCGGGTCCTCGCTCCGCCGACGTATCAACGTCCACAGAGGGTCCTCGCTCCGCCGACGAATCAACCTTGCTGCATGCAACAACTCTCTTGGTTTCTTCTCCGCATGCAGCCCCCGAGGTGGATCCCGCGCCGCATGCGACAACTCTCCTGGTCTCTTCACCGCATGCAGGCCCCGAAGTGGATCCCGCGTCGCATGCTACAACTCTCCTGGTCTCTTCGCCACATGTAGCCCCCAGGTGGATCCCACGCCGCATGCGACAGCTCTCCTAGTCCCACATGCAACCCCCAAGGTGAATCCCGCACTGCATGCAACAGCTCTCCTGGTCTCGTCACCTGATCTAGCTCATCTGGTCTCGCCGCCTGATCCGACTCATCTGGTCTCGCCGCCTGATCCTGCTCCTCTGGTCTCGCCGCCTGCAGACCCGGACTTGCTACCTACAGACCGCACGCCGGACGCGCCGCCTGATGACTCGTCGCCTGCAGACCGCACGATGGACTTGCCGCCTGTAGAACCTGACTCGCCTGATGACTCGTAACATGCCGACCGCGACTCGTCATCACCTGGCGACTCGTCCAACGCCTCCTTGCCTGACGCCTTGTGAAGGGATTTCCATAATGTGTTCAGAGAATGACAGAAATAAAATAAATGTTTTGTTGTTTCAGGTTCGTTACATATATAACAGTTATCACATTCAAATTTAAATCTATTTCTGATAAACTCGTTAGAAGGATAAATATTATTTAGTTTTGAAATGTACTATAATTCTTTATATTTAGGTGGAAGAGGGAAACCCTGATATTGTGTCATTATTTTTATTCTTTCTTTCTTATCGTAGAAATCGTGAAAGTTGTGTCCTTGGGCAAGACACTTAACCCTGAGTTGCTCCCGGTAGGACTGGAAAGCACCTTGCATGGTAGTCTGCCGCCACCTGTTTATGAATGTGTGTAGCATTCAATATATGTGTAGCACTTTGAGATTTTCAGTAATGAAAAGTGCATTATAAATTGAATTAATTATTATTATTATTATTACTTTCTTTTTACCTGACATAAAATTTCAAGATGGCCGAGCTCCGACCGGCAGCAGCTTAATGGGCTCTCAGTTCATCTCTAGCTTTTAGTAGTTTTAATAGTGATTCTGTACCTGACTCTGCACGTTTTATGCGGGTGAATTATAGCCGAACTGAACTGTTGAGAATTGGAGCGGATTTGCCACAGGGAACAGCTGAAATCAGCAACGAACTCAAATCTACGCTCGGCAGGATGCGGCTTTTGAAGTCTTCCACCTGGAAGCTGCAGCGGAGGTGCTCTGGCTCACGCTCCGGCGAAAAGAAAAGGAATGCTCCCGGCGTCAGAAGCGAGGCTGCCGGGCGGGGATTATGGTGAGACTGAAGGCGGACGCTAAAACCGGGAGACCCCCGATGCCGGCTCTTTGTCTGTCTAACGTCTGCTCGCTGGACAACAAAATGGATTTGCTTCGTCTGAGAGTGACAACGTCGGAGGAAATGAAGAAGTGCTCTGTGCTTTGCCTCACGGAAATGTGGATTTCTAAGGAAACACCAGACCCTGTGTATGAACTGGATAACACACACTTTTTCAGAGCGGATCGTTGCACAGAGACTACGGGGAAAACACGAGGCGGCGGTGTCTGTGTGTACGTGAGTACGGATTGGTGTAAAAACTGTGCTGTTATTAGAAGCCTTTGCACAGCTGCTGTGGAGCTGATCACGGTGAGGTGTCGCCCCCATTATCTACCCCGCGACTATTCAGTGATCCTTATCACAGTTATCTACATCGCCCCAGATGCTAATGCTAATGTCGCCCTAGAAGAAATTCATGACTTACTTAGCTCGCTGCAGTGTAAATATCCAGAGGGGCTCTGCATTGTTTTAGGTGACTTCAACCACGTGAATTTAAAGGACTCTCTCCCAACCTTCAATCAACACGTATCCATAGCAACACGAGGGAGTAACACCCTCGATCACGTCTACACAAATGTGAGAGGCGCGTACACAGCGAAGCCACGCCCACCGCTCGGGGGTTCTGATCACTAATTCCTCCTCGTGGTCCCAGCACAACTCCCTCCACTAAGACGCTGTAAACCAGAACAAAAGGAAGTAAAAATTTGGCTCCAGGACAGCACCCCCATGCTGAGAGACTGCTTTGAAAAACCTGACTGGTCTGTTTTCAGGGAGGCAGCTACTGATGGAAGCTCAGTGAATCTGGAACTTTATGCATCCTCAGTACTGGGTTATATTAGCACATGCTCTGAAAATGTATCCATAAAAAAATATGTTAAATCTTACCCCAACACAAAACCCTGGTTAAACAAAGAGGTTTGCACCTTGCTGGCAGCCAGGAACACTGCCTTCAAGTCTGGAGACTCAGAGGCGCTGAGAAAGACCAGGAAAGAGCTGGTTGCTGGCATTAAGTCAGAGTCAGAGAGTCAGAGAGAATTTATTGTCATTTGCACCGCATGTAGTACATGTGTTGAAAACGAGATTATGTACACAGGGTCCCAGTTACATCCAACAACAAATGCAGAGAAAAACAATAATAACATCTAGGATTAACTAAGAGAGACATCAGCTAGTAATACACTAAGCCCTAATGTAGTAGAAAAACATCATTATAAACAGCAGCACGAACATGAGTCATTATGAGCAGATGGTCACAGATGAACGCAGCAACAAGAAACAGATCAGTATCAACATGATGTGACATTTTGCAGTGTTTATTCTTATTATTTATTTATTCATGAGTCTGACAGCCTCAGGGTAGAAGCTGTTCCTCAGTCTAGTGGTTCTACATTTGATGCTCCTCAACCTCCGTCCCGAGGGGAGTGGTGCAAAGAGTGAGTGTGCTGGGTGAGTGAGGTCTTTCATGATGCAGGTGGCTCTTTTTCTGCATCTGGAGGTGTAAATGTCTGTGATGGTGGGGAGACTGACTCCCACAGACTTCTGTGCAGCCTTCACCACTCTCTGTAGAGCTTTCCTCTCTGCAACTGTGCAGCCTCCATGCCACACGTTGATGCTGGAGCACAGGACGCTCTCCACTGCACACCTGTAGAACGAGGTGAGGACTGAGCTTCTCAGACCAGCTCGTCTCAGCCGTCTGAGGAAGTAGAGTCTTTGATGTCCTTTCTTGATCAGGCTGGTGGTGTTATTGCTCCAGCTGAGGTTATCATTCAAGTGTACACCCAGGTACTTGTAGCTGGAGACCACCTCCACCGCAGATCCACCTATATACAGTGGGGTGTGGGTGTGTTTGTTCCTTCTGAAGTCCACAATCATCTCCTTCGTCTTCTTCACATTCATGTGAAGGTTGTTCTCTTTGCACCAGCTCTCCAGATGTTCCACCTCCTGTCTGTAGCTGGATTCATCATTATCTGTGATGCATCCCACCACAGCTGTATCATCTGCAAACTTAACAATATGACAGCCTGGATGTGTGGCTGTACAATCATATGTGAGCAGAGTGAACAGAAGAGGGCTCAGCACACATCCTTGAGGAGAGCCAGTGCTGAGGGTGATGGTGGAGGAGGAGAAGTTGTGGATCTTCACGGACTGTGGTCTGTTTGTTAAGAAGTCTAGTACCCAGTTACAGATGGAGGGGCTTAGTCCAAGTGTGGATAGTTTGTCTATCAGAGTTTGGGGGATCATGGTGTTGAAGGCAGATGTGAAGTCCACAAAGAGCAGACGCACGTATGAGTCCTTCTGATCCAGGTGGGTGAGAGCAGTGTGGACCACAGAGGAGATGGCGTCCTCTGTTGATCGGTTCTCACGGTATGCATATTGATGAGGGTCCTCGCTGATGTTGACGGTTGTCTTGATGTGGGACATGACCAGTTTCTCAAAACATTTAGCGACTATCGGGGTGAGAGCCACCGGTCTATAGTCATTCAGACCAGTCACTGTGGAGCTTTTTGGGACTGGGATGATGGTGGCAGTCTTCAGGCAGGTGGGAACTGACTCCAGTGAAAGTGAGGTGGTGAAGACGTCAGCCAGCACCTCACAGAGCTGGTCCGCACATTCCTTCAGAACTTTCCCTGGGATGTTGTCTGGACCCGTAGCTTTATGAGGGTTGATCCTTCTGAGACTACCTCTCACTTCTGCTGCGGTCACTTTGAGGTGCTCCTCGTCTGGTGATGAGGTGAGTCTGGTGCTAGCTGGTCTGTTTGGATCTTCAAAACGTGCATAAAACTTATTGAGGGCATCAGGCAGGGATGGGTCCCTGGGGCATTGTTTGCTTTTGCCCTTGTAGTCTGTTAATAATAATAATAATAATAATACTTTATTTATAGAGCCCTTTAAAACAACCACAGCTGCAACAAGTGCTGTACATAAAATCAAGAACATTTAAACACATAAAAATAAAACAGTTGTTAAAACATTAAGATCAATAAAAACAATAAAACAGTGCAGAACAAAATCAGTCTGTGCTAAAAGCCAGTGAGTAAAAATGTGTTTTTAAAAGAGTTTTAAAACTGGACAGTGAAGGAGCTTGTCTGACGGGAAGAGGGAGATCGTTCCACAGTTTTGGAGCAGCAACAGAAAAAGCTCTGTCTCCTCTGAGCCTCCGTTTGGACCTCGGCACCTCCAGAAGCAGCTGATCAGCTGATCTGAGGCACCGAGCAGGAGAGTATGGGTGAAGCAGCTCAGAGAGGTAGGATGGAGCAAGACCATTTAAACTTTTAAAAACAAATAAAAGAATCTTAAAATGAACTCTAAAATGAACAGGCAGCCAGTGGAGTGAAGCCAGAGTGGGGGTGATGTGCTCCCTCTTATGAACTCCAGTTAGAAGGCGAGCAGCAGCGTTCTGGACCAACTGGAGACGTCTGAGGGAGGACTGGCTGACGCCAAGGTAAAGAGCGTTACAGTAATCCAGCCGAGAGGTGATGAAGGCATGGATTACTGTTTCCAGCTGCTGCTGTGTAAGGATGGACTTTACCTTAGCCAGCTGTCTGAGGTGATAAAAACTGGTCTTGACCACCGCTCCAATCTGGGAATCTAATTTAAAATCACTGTCCATTTTAAAACCCAAGTTAGAAACTGTTTTCTTTACATGTGGTGCCAGAGGGCCAAGATCAACAGGGCAAGGTTCACAAGAGCCACTAGGACCAAACACCATCACTTCTGTTTTCTTTTCATTAAAATTTAAAAAGTTTAAAGACATCCAAGCTTTGATGTCTTCAAGACACAACAGAAGTGGCCTGATTGAGGAGGCATCTTTCTTTTTTAGTGGCATATAGATCTGACTATCATCGGCGTAACAATGAAAAAATATCCCATGCTTTCTGAGGATTGATCCCAATGGAAGTAGGTAAAGGGAGAAAAGCAGGGGACCTAAAATGGAGCCCTGTGGAACCCCAAAACACAGAGGAGCAGTGGAGGATTCAGAACCAGCTATGTTCACAGACATGGTTCTGTCTGCCAGATAGGACCTAAACCAGCTCAGTGCAGTACCACAGATACCCACTTGGTGCTGTAAACGTGATATTAAAACGTTATGGTCCACTGTGTCAAAGGCAGCGGTTAGGTCGAGCAAGACAAGAACCACATGTTCACCAGAATCATTGGCCATAAGAATATCATTAAAAACTCTGACTAGAGCTGATTCTGTGCTGTGGCGAGTTTTGAAGCCAGACTGAAAAACCTCCATTATGTTGTGCTCGTCCAGAAAACATTTCACCTGTGAATACACAATTTTTTCTAAAATTTTTGAAA
>JBBPBX010022174.1:0-35045 GCA_038048925.1 Garcialebias charrua
AGTTTTTTCTTCTCCTCTTTCTGTAGATTGCTTCACTCGACGGCGCTAGCTGCTTCACACTGCTACCTCTGATAATTCGTAGCACTGTGATTGCTGGACATGGACACCGGCGACCCCCGTGACCCAAAATCGAAGAAGCAGGTAAAAGATTATGGATGGATGGATGGTTGTTTTGTTAATCACTTCAGAAAGTGAAACTCATATATGACATAGATAGACATAGATATACATAGATATAGCACTTTGGTTGGCCTTGTGTCTGTTTAAGTGCTCTAAAAATAAAGTGGTATGCATGGTATGGTAGATTCAGTACACACAGAGTGAAATAATTCAAGCCATTATTTTTTCTCATTTTGATAATTACAGCTTACAGATAATAAAGGGGAAAAAAACTGGTGTCTTATAAAATTGGAATATTGTAAAGAGATTCAATATTGGAAACTCATGCACACTATGCACAGATGAATCTTAGTCATGAGTTACAAATGTTGTACTGTATTTCTCGAGTCAAGCCACTGAGGGAATGTGAAGAATCTGGATTAAATTGGATTATGATGGCGGCGCTTTGCTTTTTGGGCATTTTGTGGAGCACTGGCCTATCGGCAAATGAGGGAGAGTTTCAGCAGAACCTAATGTTGGAGCACCCGATCTGATCTGCGCCATGACCTCGGAAATCAGCTGTTAATGAGCTAATCCGGAGGGTGAACACGATCTGAGGATCGTAGATCATCCGCTCGGTTTGGGACTCTGGACGTTGGTGGTCAACATCTTAGGGCCACAGCTGGATCAGAGGAAAATGTCCAGAATTGGACCATATCAGAGTTGCCCAGCAAGACTCAAGGCTGAAGGAATTATACTGTCTGCCTGAAGTGAAAAATATTTGTAATCCTTATCTAACTTTACCCTAAACATCC
Organism: Garcialebias charrua; assembly: GCA_038048925.1. Classification (NCBI taxonomy): domain Eukaryota; kingdom Metazoa; phylum Chordata; class Actinopteri; order Cyprinodontiformes; family Rivulidae; genus Garcialebias; species Garcialebias charrua. The sequence goes on from JBBPBX010022174.1 coordinate 915, forward strand.
ATCCAGCCATCCATCCATTTTCTTCCGCTTATCCGGGGTCGGGTCGCGGGGGTAGCAGCCTAAGTAGGGAGGCCCAGACTTCCCTCTCCCCAGCCACTTGGAGCAGCTCCTCTGGGGGAATCCCAAGGCGTTCCCAGGCCAGCCGAGAAACATAGTCCCTCCAGCGTGTCCTGGGTCTTCCTCTGGGCCTCCTCCCGGTGGGACATGCCCGGAACACCTCACCAGGGAGGCGTCCAGGAGGCATCCTAACCAGATGCCCGAGCCACCTCAACTGGCTCCTCTCGATGTGGAGAAGCAGCGGCTCTACTCCGAGTCCCTCCCGGATGACTGAGCTTCTCACCCTATCTCTAAGGGAGAGTCCAGACACCCTGCGGAGAAAACTCATTTCAGCCGCTTGTATCCGAGATCTCGTTCTTTCGGTCACAACCCAAAGCTCATGACCATAGATGAGGGTGGGAACGTAGATCGATCGGTAAATTGAGAGCTTTGCCTTTCGACTCAGCTCTCTCTTCACCACGACAGACCGGTACAGCGCCCGCTTCACTGCGGATGCTGCACCTATCCGCCTATCGATCTCACGCTCCAGTTTTCCCTCATTCGTGAACAAGACCCCGAGATACTTAAACTCCTCCACTTGGGGCAGGACCTCCTCCCCGACCCGGAGAGGGCATGCTACCCTTTTCCGGCTCAAGACCATGGCCTCGGATTTGGAGGAACTGATCCTCATCCCGGCCGCATCACACTCGGCTGCAAACCGCTCCAGCGAAAGCTGTAGATCACGATCTGATGAAGCCAATAGGACCACATCATCTGCAAAAAACAGTATTTTTACAATAAAGATGTATTAAAAACACAATTTATTATTTAGATATGCACAAGGTGCTTGATATATTGGCAAAACCATATTTGTCTGAGCTGCTTCAACCTTCCTACCCTCCCCGTTCTCAGATCAGCTGAGCAGTTGCTGCTGACTGTCCTCAAAACTTTTTAAATCTTATTTAAATACACACATTTATTCCTTGGCTTTTAACACGTGATCTTATCTTTTATGGCATGTTAACACACCTGCAGTAATAATAAGAATAATGTATTTTCCTGTCATCTGTGTATGTTCCCCATACACAGACAAAATTTGTCACTGCATTTAACCCAACCACCACCAGGTGGTGCAGTGAGCAGCCATAGAAAGCACCTGGGGAGCTGGAGAATTAGGTGTGCACTCATAGACATTTATTTTTGTATGCTTTTTATAGTTTTTAATTAACTTGTCTTTTATGTTATTGTACAACACTTTGGTTGACGCTGTGGTTTTTAAAATGTGCTTTATAAATAAAGTTGATTGATTTAAAACATCACACTGTGATCTTTGAAACTGCCAGTGTCTCCTTGGCAAAGCATGCTGCTGGGCGCAGATGATGGATGGATGGATGGATGGATGGATGGTCTGTGAACACCTTGAGGAGCTGAAGGGGTGGATGTTGATACCTGTGTCTCCCTGGTAAAGTTGCTGCTGGGCGCAGATGATGGATGGATGATGGATGGGTAGATGGATGGTCTGTGAACTTTAACTTTAAACTGTCCAAAGGACTTTGGCCACTTTTGACTGTTTTTGTCTGACTTCATCCTAGAACCAAATAATTTATAACGTAATAACAGTTGAGCAGATTCTAATAATCTTTATCTTATGATTCTTTAAAGGTCAAATGCAAATGGAAAGTTCTCTTAACTTCCAGTATGGATTTAAACACTATACACACTTTACATTGTAAATTAAGTTTAGGAAATGGAATGTTCCAGGACACCACTTAAGAAAACATAACGTTGGGGTGCTAGTGCGCAGGTGCAAGATGTAGACGTGTTTGCTTGTGCTCTCCACCACGACAACAACTAAACTACTAAAAATACCACGATAAAAGCATCTGGGAGCTGTACTCTTTTGACGCTAAATCTTTGGCTAATCACCGGGCAGAATGCCGCCGAAGAAAGCTACAATTTCTGGAAAAAACAAGACTTTGGATGGATACATCGACGGCGCTAATGCTACCGCTAGCGAGGCTAATGCTAATGTGAGTAGCGGCTGCACAGACGAGACCGTGGACGAACTCAGAGACTCTGCTTTAGCTGATAAAACCCAAATGCTTGATTTGTGCCAGGAAATATGCAAAAGCATGTCGGCATCATTTCTTGATAAGTTGGATGAGCGCTTTGATGCTTTTGAAGCTAAGTTTGAAGCTAAGTTCGAAGCCGTCCTCGCTACACAAACAGACTTGCAGAACCGTATGGTCGGCCAAGAATCGGCAACCAAGGCTCACGAGGAGCGTCTGGGAGAGCTTGAAGCGAAATGTGAGGGGCTTACTAAACTTGTAACCCAGCAGCAAACCAAACTACTGGACCTGGAGGCTCGCTCCCGCAGACACAACATCAAAATTGTCAGCATTAAGGAAAACTTAGAAGAGGGGAGGCCTACTGAGTTTGTCTCTGGGCTCATCCCTGAGCTGTTGGGTAAACAACATTTCCCACATGAACTGAAGGTCGACCGCGCACATCGCTCTTTGTGGCCCAAACCTGCGGCGGGTGAGAAACCACGCACCATCATCGCCCGAATACATCATTTTCAGAGCAAAGAGCTAATCTTACGCCTTGCCAGAACGCAGCAGATGGAGTACAAGGGGAATAAAGTTTGGATTTTTCCAGACTACACCAGCGAAGTAATGAGCCAGCGCCGCTCTTTTCAGAATGTTATGCACGTCTTGAAAGGGGATGGAATCAAGTTTCAGCTGCGCTACCCGGCCCGGCTGCAGGTACACTGGCAGGATGGATCTACCCCGGAGGTGTTCACCGACCCGGCTCGAGCAGAAGCGGCTCACCAGCGGTGGAAGGGAAGCACGACTGAATAGGTCTAGTGAGCATGTTTGCTACTTTCTTGTGGTTCTGTTGAAGAACTATAGTTCCTAATGACAATATAACAGTTCTGAATGCATTTGAAAGATTCTGGTATAATTGTCTGATCAGCTCTCAGTGAAATGACTGTTGTGGTGGAGGGAGCCGTGACCTGATTGAGCTCAGTTCGCTATCTGTCCGGCAGCCCCTGATTAGTTCATAGGGGGGAGACATGTGTCTCACGGCTTCCTCCAGAAGACGACACAGAGGTTGTTGAATTCTGGTGATTTTCTTCTGTTGACTGTAAAATAAAAATGTGGTTAATTTAGTCGAGAAACTTTTTTTTTTGTTTTCAATGTTTTATGGACATAAATGTGTCAAGCTAGCTTCTATTTTTTTCGCCCTAGTACTTTGTAACACAAATCATGAAATATCTAAAAAACCACACCACTGATATTACCCAAATTAACACAGTGTAATCACAAGATGTCCATGTACTAACTGTAACCTGTTGGAGTTATTTGAATTAATATTCAATGTTTTATAGACATAAATGTGTCAAGCTAGCTTCGATTTTTTTTCGCCCTAGTACTTTGTAACACAAATCATGAAATACCTAAAAAACACACCACTGATATTATCCAAATTAACACAGTGTAATCACAAGATGTCCATGTACTGACTGTAACCCGTTGGAGTTATTTGAATTAATATTCAATGTTTTATAGACATAAATGTGTCAAGCTAGCTTCAATTTTTTTCGCCCTAGTACTTTGTAACACAAATCATGAAATACCTAAAAAACCACACCACTGATATTATCCAAATTAACACAGTGTAATCACAAGATGTCCATGTACTGACTGTAACCCGTTGGAGTTATTTGAATTAATATTCAATGTTTTATAGACATAAATGTGTCAAGCTAGCTTCGATTTTTTTCGCCCTAGTACTTTGTAACACAAATCATGAAATACCTAAAAAACCACACCACTGATATTATCCAAATTAACACAGTGTAATCACAAGATGTCCATGTACTGACTGTAACCCGTTGGAGTTATTTGAATTAATATTCAATGTTTTATAGACATAAATGTGTCAAGCTAGCTTCAATTTTTTTTCGCCCTAGTACTTTGTAACACAAATCATGAAATACCTAAAAAACCACACCACTGATATTATCTAAATTAACACAGTGTAATCACAAGATGTCCATGTACTGACTTTAAACCGTTGGAGTTATTTGAATTTATATTCAATTTTTTATAATTTATTTTCGTAGTGCACGTACAGGTTTGGAAGAAGTCAAAGCGAACCTACTTTAAATGCAGCAGATTTGATCACTACGTGACATTATTAAAGGACGGTTAATCAGGAACCCTCGTGGTATAAAGTCAGCTATGAAATATATTTTTATATCTGTTCATTGAGCTACATTTTAAAGACATAAAGCCGCCCGCGCGCGTTGCTCGTGGCGATCCTACTTTTTAAAATCCTGCAGTTTTGAGCAGTACGTGATTTTATTAAGGACACGTTCAGCTGAAGACCCATCTTTGCTATAATTTTAAAAACAAATAATTCTTTTTACCGTGTTTATCATGTAAAGTCCTGCCGTGTTCGCTTCCCTCTCTTCCGTGAAAACAGCTCGAGTCCACATAGACTCCTCCTTCCAGAGTGGGTGAGCACGCGTTGTCACCCCTCTGAAACCACACCAAAAATCTGGTGCGGTGCAGCTCGGAATATCCGGTGGGGAAGGCGTAAAGTGGGTGTCTGCGACGCACATATGACGTAATATCCGACCCGTGTCGACCGGTGGAAAAGGGGCATAACTCTCAATGGGTGACACGCCATGCTCAACCAGTGATCCTGCAGCGTGTGACCGCGCTCACTGTGCTGACCCAACCAGGAAACGGGCTGGAGTCAGGAGATCTGCTCGTTTACAAAACTTGCAACCCCTCCGATCCATGACCCCCAACACAAAGAGGAAAAACAGACATTCTGTTCAGCTTTTGTCTAATGATGACAGCAAATTGCCTCTGCCTCCAAACACACTCGATCAGAGTAGTATGGAGATACACCTGCAGAAAGGCCCTCTCCCTAACGTGGTTGACCTTCAAGGGACCACAGAAATTAGGGCCCTTGAGGGAGAGCTGGTTCCACCACCGGCCCCTCTCTAGAGATCCTCCACGTCACCAGAAGGAGCAGTTTCACCACTTAGGCTGAGAACTGTGGCAAATTTCAGCTTGGTGGCGGAGAGGAACAAGCTGGTGGCCTCAGGCCTGCCAGAGAACGTGGTAAAAACCATTCAAAATACACGTGCTATGTCAACACAGTCTCTCTACACCAGGAAATGGCATATTTTTTAAGCTTGGTGCACAGAAAGAAATATTATTTCTTATTCATGCAACTTGGCCCAGCTCCTCACCTTTCTTCAGGACTTGTTGTTTACTTGTTGGGTCAACTTCAGTGTGCTTTGGACTACTCTGACTGACGAAGCCCTCTGGAGTGAGGGTGAAACGTTTCTACAAAAAAGAAACTGTCCAGATGAACTGATTGAGAATGAGCGGATTTGATACCTGGACTATTGAGAATGAACTTTCTTGTCTTGAACCACTTTGGACATGTCTGCCTGCCTGGGAGGAGTCAACGAGGGACAAGCCCCCAGAAACCATCTTGGCTACAGCAAACTGGTTGGTCCACTTAAGTTGTTTACTTGGTGGGTTAACTTCAGTGTGCTTTGGACTACTCTGACTGACGAAGCCCTCTGGAGTGAGGGTGAAACGTTTCTACAAAAAAGAAACTGTCCAGATGAACTGATTGAGAATGAGCGGATTTGATACCTGGACTATTGAGAATGAACTTTCTTGTCTTGAACCACTTTGGACATGTCTGCCTGCCTGGGAGGAGTCAACGAGGGACAAGCCCCCAGAAACCATCTTGGCTACAGCAAACTGGTTGGTCCACTTAAGTTGTTTACTTGGTGGGTTAACTTCAGTGTGCTTTGGACTACTCTGACTGACGAAGCCCTCTGGAGTGAGGGTGAAACGTTTCTACAAAAAAGAAACTGTCCAGATGAACTGATTGAGAATGAGCGGATTTGATACCTGGACTATTGAGAATGAACTTTCTTGTTGGAAAGAGGTCGCTCTTTTTCAACGATTAAGGTGTTCCTATCAGCAATTTTGGCTTGTCACGATGGCTGGGGGAGCAGGACGCCTGGCACGCACCCGCTCATAATAAGATTTATGAAGGGCGTGCAAAGGAAGAGACCCCCCAGCAGGATCTTGACCCCTGGATGGGATCTTAATATGGTCTTGGGGGCTCTCTGTGACCACCCATTTGAACCACTGAGCAACTTTAAGATATATTTATTATCTTATAAGACCACTCCTCTCCTGGCTCTTTGCTCGGCAAAACGTGTGGGTGACCTCCACACTTTTTCCGTACATCCTATGTGTACCAGGTTCGCCCCTGATGGGTCAAAGGTCACCCTAAGGCCTAATCCTGCATATATCCCCAAGGTTTTGACTTTAAACCCCAGAAGCCTAGACTTTGATCTCTCTTCTTTTCCACCTGCTCCTATCCTCACTCAGGAACAGGAAAGTCTGAAGGCTCTCTGCCCCGTGAGAGCTTTAAGCACTTACATGCAGAGAACAGCCGAATGGAGAAAAACAAATCAACTGTTTGTGTGCTTTGCTGCACCAGCTACAGGAAAGGCCCTATCAAAACAGCGCCTCTCACACTGGGTGACTGAGGCCATAAAAAGGGCGTACAGTAGCAAATGTCAACAGGTGCCCTCTGGAGTGCATGCCCACTCCACTCGGGGCTTGGCCACCTCGTGGTCACTGTTCAAGGGTGTACCAGTTGCAGACATCTGTGCTGCTACGAACTGGAGCTCAATGAACAAGTTTGCAAAGCATCACAGTTTGGATATTACTGTGTGTGATGTCCCTCAGGCTGTCCTTTCTAACACACAGTAGAAAGCGGCCTTGGGATGCCTTTTGAATAAAGGCGGATGTTCACATTAGGATGCATTTTACTGAGCATTTCAAGGGCGTGAATGGATTATGTTCCCATAGCATTTATGTTGCACCGAGTGACATGACTGATAAAGGGAACTGAAAGTTATGCACCATAACTCATGTTCCCTGAAGGAAGGGAACGAGGTGCAACATACCTGGCCCTTTCAATGCTGAAAGCTCGGTGAAGTGCATTTTGGAGATCGATGGATGGGCGTCAGCGGCTTAAGTACCCGGAGGACGGGGCCTCTGGCGCGACGCTGACGCCCCTGCCGTAAAGGCGTGATTGTATTCCTTCAGGTAACTGCGCGGAGCGCAATTTCCCATGGCATTTATGTTGCACCTCGTTCCCTTCCTTCAGGGAACATGAGTTATGGTGCATACCTTTCAGTTATGTATCTTAGCGCACCGTGATAGACAGCATCCAACATCTACAATGTGCTTATAGGGGTTGTTCATGTAAATAATGTCACCATAGTCAATGGAGGGCAGGAAAGTAGAGTTACAAGGTGTTTCCTTTTTTGTAAAATGCTCAGAAAATTGTATCAGCATGTGAAAAGAGGGAGCATTACATCTAGTGGCAAGATATAGGGAGCTTTTTATATTATTATTTTTACTTGTTTTAGCCATGGATAGAAAACATTGCTTAAGACACATTTAAAATGTTGCTATTGTTGTTTTAATAGCCTTTGGAATTAAATAGAAAAATAACTAGACTGAGGTGAGGGGTTAATATTTTACTTTAGTGCTTTATTGTTGTAGCATTTTCCAAACCAAATAAAACATGCATTCAGAAAGCGATCAAAATCTTTTAACTATTATAGTTATCTGATAATGGTAAATGTGACTTGACATGATAAATGTGACTTGACATGAATGTCCCATGGCAATTATGAACAGACAAGATGGCAATGTTTTTCACTTTGAGCTGTTAAGCTATCAAACATATGGACGATATGGATATTGGGTTATAATATAAGTTCATTTTTGTGTGCAAGAACATCTAAATGCAATGCACAAATATCCATGTAAACATATTTTTAAATTAGACAAATGTTTTGGAACCCTTCAAGGTGTCGCCTACCTCCTGTGGCTCGGGGCAGCCTCAACTCAGAGTCGTTTCTCTCTACTTCACATAACACCTCCCACCGGATGCTTCCACCACTCTGTTGTCTCCACATGTTCTATTTCTCCTTCCAAATGAGAATACTCTTAATCCTTCTGTCTTCTATATTACTTAGTGACAAGTCATGGTGTGTGCGTATTTCTGTGTAGTTTTGTTGATCTCTTCTGTAATTACATGCATGACTCAACATCTGCCCTCTAATATTATTTGTTTTCAATAAAGACTTTTACCCTTTTTTGATGCCTTTCGATGCACATGTTGGTGTATTTCATAGCTGGTCAGCAATATCAAAGTCAAAGTCAAAGTCAACTTTATTGTCAGATCTGCAATATGTACTGTACAGGACATACACAGGACCGAAATTGCGTTTCTCTCAGTCCCTCGGTGCAACAGTAAACATCTAAACATTGAAACACTGAAACATATAATAATAGACATAAGCATAAAATAGTAAAACTAACATTGTCCTGAGTTTTTTTTTTTTTTTCATAGCGGTGCAAGAGCATGAAAATCCACACCAACTCTAAAACTAAAACATTAAACATTTAATGAACATAATACTGTCCTGAGTTTTTGCATACTAGCACAAAAAAAAGAGTATAAAAAGTATAACTAAAATAAACTAAAGGTTTCTAGCATTGTATGTGCATATGTGCATATGCATATGTGCATATGCATCTGAGGATTTCATTTGAAGGCAGCAAAAATAATAGTGAGTGTTGGACATTTTAGTAGCTTCCAGTCTGACACAGGGCAATACCCTTGTTCTTTTCCCCGCAGGCTCATGTGACATTTAATTTCTTCATATTTGTAGCCAAAGCATAAAGGAAAAGGTCCAGCTGCAATTACAGCCAAGGTCAGAGCAGCGAAGTGTAGTGTGCTGTGATGTTAAAATGTTGAATGAATATCTATATGGCTTCATTGTTCTATTCTGCAGCCACACAAAAACACTCAAAGGAAACTGTATTTTCTTGAAACCAAAACAGTACAATTTGTTTTTATCCAATTTCTCTATTGAGGCCCAAACCAGCTGTAAAATCTAGGCTGCAATGCAGCATTTCTCCCATCACTCAAAAGATGTGCACATTTTATTGAATACATTTACTGCTTATTCAGTCAACAAGCCACGCATGTCTTGAATTTTGTCTCAGGCTAACACTATTTTTGGTTTTACAATGTCAGCCATAGATATATTTAGGATTCCATGTGCTTTAATGGTAAACGGTAAATGGACTGTACTTATATAGCACCTTTCTAATCAAGATTCTCAAAGTGCTTTACACTACAATCTGTCCCCTCATTTACCCATTCATACATCACTCTACTAGATCTCTACAAAGCTAATTGAACACATCATAAGAGACTAATAAGAGCTTTAGATCACATTCATACACCGATGTAACACACATCGGAGGCAATGAGGTGTTCAGTGTCTTGCCCATGGACATTTTGGCAATTCAAACCCCCAACTCTTGCCTTGGAGGACAACTGCTCTAACCACTCTGACACAGCTGCCCCAATCACTTGTCTGTCAGGGAGAAATGGAAATGCTTAACTCATTCAACCTTATTTATACAGATAAGTTACACTGAGCCAAGAAGACTCATTTACAAGTGAGACCTGTTTAAATTTAGAAGCAGCCAATGTATGTTCAAAGAAGCAAACAAGAGCCAATGTATAGTTGTAAGTCAACTATCTCTTGCACCTCTTCTCTCAGGAACTGATGGCTTTTTTTTTAAACTTTTTATTTTTTTTATTTTTTTTGTCTAATCCTCCCAAAGCTTTACGTATACTCCAGCTCAGCTTTATACCTGGTGAGGTATATCAGTGAGGCAAATTAACAAAAACTGGATATCACTTTTTTTTTTTTGACTCCGCCAAGGTTGCCCTTTGTCACCGATTCTGTTCATAACTTTTATGGACAGAATTTCTAGGCGCAGCCAAGGTGTTGAGAGGATCCGTTTTGGTGGCCTTAGGATTGCTTCTCTGTTTTTTGCAGATGATGTGGTCCTATTGGCTTCATCAGGTTATGATCTACAGCTTTCACTGGAGCGGTTTGCAGCAGAGTGTGACGCGGCCGGGATGAGGATCAGTTCCTCCAAATCCGAGGCCATGGTCTTGAGCCGGAAAAGGGTAGAGTGCCCTCTCCGGGTCGGGGAGGAGGTCCTGCCCCAAGTGGAGGAGTTTAAGTATCTCGGGGTCTTGTTCACGAATGAGGGAAAACTGGAGCGTGAGATCGATAGGCGGATAGGTGCAGCGTCCGCAGTGAAGCGGGCGCTGTACCGGTCTGTCGTGGTGAAGAGAGAGCTGAGTCAAAAGGCAAAGCTCTCAATTTACCGATCGATCTACGTTCCCACCCTCATCTATGGTCATGAGCTTTGGGTTGTGACCGAAAGAACGAGATCTCGGATACAAGCGGCTGAAATGAGTTTTCTCCGCAGGGTGTCTGGACTCTCCCTTAGAGATAGGGTGAGAAGCTCAGTCATCCGGGAGGGACTCAGAGTAGAGCCGCTGCTTCTCCACATCGAGAGGAGCCAGTTGAGGTGGCTCAGGCATCTGGTTAGGATGCCTCCTGGACATCAGAGACTGTACTTTTTACGCAGACTCAGAGTCTTTGGGGTTAACAAGAAGCTCATGTTTTTATTCTATCAGGCCGTACTGGAAAGCATCATTAGGTTTGGGATGTCAGCGTGGTATGGCAATCTTTCTGTGCAACTTAAATCTAAACTTCATCGTATGGTACAAACTGCAATGAAGGTGATAGGAAGAACTGATAACTTCTCCCTGCAGTCTATCTATGATGAGTCTGTCCTCAGACTAGCACGGAGGGTACTGTCTGACCCCGCTCACATCCTGAACTCACAATACGAACTGTTACCATCTGGCAAACGGTTTAGAGTCCCTGCTTTTAGACTTAACCGATTTAAAAATTATTTTATCCCCACATCGATCAGATTGTTAAATAAAGTAGGTATATAGTAAGTTTTCCATGATGCTGCTGATGCTCTGGTCTGATTGTTGTTTCATTTACTACTGGATGTATGTGGGAATGTGCAATATGTGTTTTTATTGAGCATTGAATTGTCTTATTGAGCAATGTGTGTTTTTAAAAGCAATGTGTTTTTAACTGAGCAATAGGTTTTTATTTTATATGCTTTTAAATTTGTATTGTGTTCATGTGACTGTATTGTTGGTAGAAGTGTTGTTTAGCGTACGATGTCCAAGACAAATTTCCCCTTGGGGACAATAAAGTATATATCTATCTATCTATCTATCTCCCTGGTGAGGTGTTCCGGGCACTTCCCACCGGGAGGAGACCCAGAGGAAGACCCAGGACACGCTGGAGGGACTATGTTTCCCAGCTGGCCTGGGAACGCCTTGGGATTCCCCCGGAGGAGCTGCTCCAAGTGGCTGGGGAGAGGGAAGTCTGGGCCTCCCTACTTAGGCTGCTACCCCCGTGACCCAACCCCGGATAAGCGGAAGAAAATGGATGGATGGATGGATGGATATCACTTTTTGTCTTTCACCTACTGCAGCTCTTCTTTCCAGTCAACTTTTCTACTGTCCTTTAGCTTGTACTCCCCCCCCCACCCCCACCCCCACATACATACACACACACTTTATCATTTTGCTCTTTGTCGGAGATTCATTAAGAGGTTTTCCTGGACAGATGTCTGACTGGAGATGAGCCAGTTATAAGTGGACATGTAGAGTGTAATTGAGAAGAGCTGCCACCAAGGGGTGTTAGTGTGCCACAATGTGTTGCCTTTATTGCTTCTTCAATTTGGGTGGGGGGCATGTAAGCATGAAATAATGCAGCAGTATATAAATGCAACATGAAGTAAGACATGAAGCTAAGACAAGTGACTCCACTTAGAAGGATGGAACAGATGGTAGACAGATGGAGGAGGGAGGGCAGAGAACAGAGATAATGCTGGAGAAGAGAAAGGCCAGGATTGAGGGGGAATCCATCAGCCACTTCCTGTGAGGCGTGACAGAGCACTGGTCAGATGGATGGATGCCTTTAGGTGGGCCCGCTGAGTGAAGGAGCAGCTGGTCAGTCACTCCTCACTCTTTTGTTGGCTATGTGTGGATGCCCCCTCACACACAATCAACCTTATCTACCCCTGTTTAGTCACACTCTCACATAATCATGCTCAAAATGCACAGCATGTTCCTTAAATAGGAGAAAGTGCATGAATCAGCAGCAACACGGACAACCAAGGCATTCTTTGAAAAATGATTAATGTCCTTGTAACTCCAAAATGTTTCAGGTTTCATCCAATCAGCTAACTGGAATGTGAGGCCACACATCTGTAGCTTTTATTTTTTATAAAGAAAGCATTTTCTGTTGAGTGTAAACATGCAGTTCTTGTAACTGAGCAACCACGGGCTCAGTGGATGTTGAGTAAGGGGATGAGAAGTTGTTGAAGAATTTGTGCAGGTGCAGGTCCGGTCTGTAGGCTGCAAGCCAATATCCATCACTCTGGCATTAATTATATTCGCTATTCATTACAGCTCACCCTTGGGAGTGATGTTATTAGACACAGCCCAATTAGGCCTGCAGTGAACTAACGATGCCAAGCAGGGAGTGGGGCAATGAGATGAGTAAGAAAACCTAGAGGGCTTCACCAGAGTTTCCATGAGTCCCGTTTCAAAAGTGTGTGAGGGTGGGTAGGGGCTTTGGTGGGGGGCATGTACGAGATGGAAGAGGCTGATGTAAGAGGAAGTGTAATCTTATAAAACACATCATCAAAGGAGTGTTTCTGTTTTGATTCTCTTGTACACTAAAATAAAACATAACATCTGGCCTTTTCCTTTTCATTCCTAAAAGCAGCGTTGAAATCTGAAAAAGTGTTTTGTAACCATCAGCAAAGTAACATAGAGTGACAGCATGATCTGAAAATACAGACTTGTTTAGTCCCCAACTTGTTTTTACTTTACTTTTGGGCATTTGTTATGATGCATAACCATGGCAATAAGGTGTTTTTTTAAACACCCAGGAGCAGCTGATTCAGAGCCATATAAAGTGAGAGTTGCGACACTTCCATAGAGTTCCGTTGTAAGAATGGAATGCGGAAGTCACGTGGGTCATGGAGGGGGCGATTTGTTCCATGGCTGTTTTACAGTCTGACTCTGCCTGCAGTAGCGCTCCGTCACCGCCAGAGGGCGCAGCTCCACAAGGTTTCCATAGCCGTTGTTTGGAACGATTGACCGCCTGTCGGCTAGTTCAAAGAGTGTCAGAACTCTCTATATATATGGCTCTGAGCTGATTAACATCTCAAAAGCTTGAATGCCTCAACTACAACCCCAAATCCCAAATGAGTTGCAAAGGATGGGCCGTGGATGAATTCCCGTCAACCTGGCGGCGGTGCTCAAATACCTGACCGCTGAGATCCTGGAGCTGGTGGGAAACTCGGCTTGTAACAGGAGAACCAGGATCATCCTGTGACACCTTCAACTGTCTGTATGGGGCGACGAGGAGCTCAGCACTGGGAGGAGTGATCATCGCTTTGGGAGGAATTTTGCCTGGAATTCGGGCAGTCCTGCTGCCCTGGAGGACCGAGTAGCCCGCCGGATCTGACTTAAAGCTGGATACGGGTGGACGGATCAGTATCTGCGGCCAGATTCTTTGGATTCGCTGTAAGAGATCCTTCCTTCCCATAGCTATCAGCACCTATAACAACTGTTGAATGAAACCATAATTATGAGCTACAACAACAACACTTAATTGCCCTTTGGGATTAATAAGTGTTTTTGAATTTGAATTTGGACTGCATTGAATTTGTTTAGGATCAAGCCTCATATATTTGAGTTTGAATTATTATTATTATTTGCCTAAAGAAAGATGCTCAGAAAAAAATACTTATCCACAAAGACCAACATGCATTTTCTATTGCTCTTTTTTGTTAGTTTAAAAAGATACAGTGATAGTTAAGACATGTATGTGAATTATAGAAGTCTGTTCATCCATTCTTCCATCCACTACCTTTCACTTGTTCCAGAACAAGCTTAAGTCGCTTAAGTTTAGAGGTCCAGACAGCTCTACATAGCCACTTCGTCTAGCACTTCTGGGAGACTCCAAGGTGTTGCCAGGCCAGCTGAGAGACATATACTCTCCAACGTGTCCTGGGTCTTTTGTGGGTCTCTTCCCAGTTAGACCTGCCTGCCCTGGAGCATGCTTACAAGATACCTGAACCTCCTCAACTGGCACCTCCGGCTCTACTCTGAGTCTCTTCTAGATACAGTAGACTCTCCTGAACTCCCCACCATGCCCACATGTTGTGATATCCTTGAGCAAGACACCTAATCTCTAACTTACACTGGATGGCCTTCCTGACTCAACCACGAGCTACCACAGCCCTCTGTGTGAGACAGAGAGCTGCCATATAGGGTGCCCAGGGGAGCTGATGGTGGGGGTTAAGGGCCTTGCTCAAGGCCCAGAGTGGGTCAAATGAGGGTGGAGGCAGGTGTGGGTTTTTCACCTTTCCCATTCATATTTTGTTGTTGTCAGTCCAGGGAGTCGAACCGGCAATCTTCTCGTCACAAGCACACCCTCTCTAACCTCTGCACCATCACTCCCCCTTAAAAATGTTCCAATACAATGACCAAATTAGTTATCTACATCTAACCCATTACTCGTGAGATACACCCAGAGCAGAGGGCAGATGTGACCATCTTAGCACCATTAAACTGGTTGGCCCACTATGTGAAGGTGCTATTTATAAGACTGAGTTTGTTGTGGCTCCTCGGATTGGTGAAGTCTTTTGGATGAAAAACAAAACCTTTCCACAAAAAGTAAACCATCCAGAGGACCTGACTTAACTTTGTTGAATTTTTCTACGTGGATTATTGAGCACGAACTTTGGTAGTTTTGTAATAAACTTTAAAGACAAGATTGGTCTCCTCATTTAGGTGAATATTTATTCTATAAAGTTCACTGTATCTAACAAATTGTACTTCAGTGACTGAGCACTGATTACTACAGGGTAAATATATTAATTAACATGTTATTATTCGGTAAACTGACCTGGTGCCAGATTTTAACAAGTACAAAAACAATTTAAGTGAAGTGAGGGGGAAAAAAAATCACCCTTATTTCTCTCTTACTCACATCAACACCAAAACATAATTGTGTAGGTTTTTTTGAATGCATGCACTGTTTCTACTTTACCTGATTTTAAAAGCTTATAATGTATCAAACTCTGACTATATCTTGTAATAAAAAGAAAAATAATAAAGTGTCAAGGAAAAATAGAATTGATGAACATTTTCTTTTGCACATGCAAAAAAATACATTCAGTAAAATACATGTTGTAAAGCAGGTTAAAAAATACAGTGACCATTCATAAAATAATGGTTTTAGTGCTCAAAAATAACAAAAACTAAACTCCAAAAGATTTGAGATGGGTTCCAGATGCCTGCATCATCAATTAAATAATTTTTGAAGAAATGTTTTATTTAAAATTTCAAATGTTTTCAAAATTTATTTGACACAAGAGTGAGATCAAAGTCAAAGTCAAAGTCAACATTTTGTCAAAACTGCAATATGTACAGGACATACACAGGATTGAAATTGCATTTATCTCTGTCCCTCGATGCAACAGTAAACATTTAAACACTAAAACACTAAAATATTTAATAAACATAAGCATAAAATGAAATAATAAAAGTGTAATACTGTCCTGAGTTTTTGCATAGTAGTTTTTGCATAGTAGTAGTATGAAAGTATGAAAAGTTACACCAACACTAAAACACTAAACATTTAATAAACATAAGCATAAAATGAAATAACAAAAGTGTAATACTGTCCTGAGTTTTTTGCATAGTAGTATAAAAGTGTAAAAAGTATATCTATAAAATAAAATGAAAGTTCTGGCATTGACATTTGTAATAGAGTGACAAAGCAGCATATGAAGTTTATGTACACAGTATATGTATGAGGTAGTTGATATTGGTATAGAGGTAAAGTGGCATATGCAATAAGGCTAGTAAAAATATATATATATATAATATATATATATATATATATATATATATATATATATCAGCAGTAGTGTAGATATAAAAAGTAGTGTAAATGTAAACAGTAGTAATAAATGTAAACAGTAGTATTGAATGAAAACAGTAGTAATAAATGTAAACAGTGAATGTAAACAGTAGTATGACTATAGGCAGTAATGTAATACAAACATTAGTGCAAATATAAGAAGTAGTGCAAACTGAATGAGCACATGACCGTGAGTTGAGTGAATAACCCGTTTTGATGACACAGAGTCCAGTGTTAAAATCTTTGTGTTGTGTGGTGGTGTGTGAAAGTTTTTTGTGATTAAGGCAGTACAAGTGGGAGGGAGGGCAGAGCAGGCAGAGAGTTTAGCATCCTGACTGCCTGATGAACAGAGCTGTCATTTAGTCTGCTGGTTCGAGCCTGGAGACTCCTCAGTCTCCTCCCTGAAGGCAACAGGCTGAAGCAGCTGTGTAGTGGGTGTGTGGGATCACCTGCCATGCAGAGGGCTTTCCGAGTGAGGCGGTTGCTGTGTAAGTCCTGTAGTGAGGGGAAGGAGGTGCCGACAATCTTCTCAGCTGCTCTCACGATGCGCTGGAGGCTCTTGCGGCAGGATGCAGTACATGCACCAAACCACACAGTGATGCAGCTGGTCAGGACACTTTCTATGGCACCTCTGTAGAAGGTGCACATGATGGAGGTTGAAGCTCCAGCCCTTTTCAGCTTGCGGAGAAAGTAGAGGCGCTGGTGAGCCTTCTTGGCCAGTGATGCAGTGTTCCTGCTCCAGGACAGGTCCTCTGAGACGTGCACTCCCAGGAACTTGGTGCTGTCCACTCTCTCCACTGCGGTGCTGTTGATGGTCAGAGGGGCATGTTGGGCATCCCTCTTCCTGAAGTCCACAACAATCTCCTTTGTCTTCTCCACGTTGAGAGTGAGATTGTTGTGTCCGCACCACAAGGCCAGGCGGCTCACCTCGTTCCTGTAGTCCGTCTCATCGTTGTTGCTGATGAGATGCTGCACTCAATGAAATTGTAACATCATTACAAACATTTAGGGTATTTTGAAAAGTCCATGAATGATGTTTGTAGTTTCTCGCCGACAGTCACAGCTTAGTGAGATATCACCTTAAGGTTATTTGTCCTTTTTGCCACAGAACACAAGGCTACTTGGGGTTAGTATAAATAGATAGGTTGGTTTGGTCAGAGTTGAAATAAATCATCATGTCAGCACTTCTTTGAAACACTATAGTATGTCTTAGGTTGATTAAACACATTGACTGACCTGTCAGCAGGCTGGAGGGATGATCCTCTGCAGCAACATGGCCCTTCTCCTCCACCAGCTCTGCAGCAGTCTAAGCTCAAGGCTAAAGGTCTAGTTACACTTCACAAGACATTGGAACTCATGGATGTGATTGTGATGCTGTGTGTTCACATGAACAGTTCATACTCAAAGAGAAACTGCAGGTGATAAATCTTGTTAAGCCCTCCCACTGTCCTCCCTCTGCAGCACACGTCTCAAGCAAACATAATCAACACAGACAGTGTGGCTGGTAAAGTGGATGTTTATTTTCAGTTGGTAATAGAGGAGATAGAGGAAGACAATTTGGTATCCCTGTTGTTAACTGAGGAGAAGTGCAACTTTGTAAACGTTACTCAAAGACTGCCACCGTTTCTGACAGATGGTGTGGGTACGTGCCCTCTAATATCCCCGGTTGAAGTACACTCCCTGCCTGTGATTACTGCCCGGGAGAGGGTCACTCTTTTCCAGTCAGCACAGATATATTAAGAGTAGCCTATCTCATCCATGCACAAATATTTTCCAGTCTCCTTCCATGATTTTATTTATTTTATATATATTCAATTCAATTTAATTATAGCACAATTCACAACAGAAGTCATCTCAGGACACTGAACAGAAACATTGAATTAAAATCCATTGCAGAACTCTCATCTTGATATATAATTTTACTTTTTTTTCTGAAACAGATGTAAAGATGGATGTATTTTCTCACCGCCTCAGCCAGCAGATCCTCAATGGTAAGGAATTAGATCAGCTGATGCCACTTTCTTAAACAAAGTCAGACCAATCAAACAATACTTGGTGCACACCCTGTACGAAACTACATCAGACTGAGAACAAAGCTCTATGAGTCTCAGTGAGGGGTGCAAACACAGTTTTTTTTTTCACACAGCCACATAGGCAAGACACAACTTCAGCACTTCTCATGGACTATAAACAAGTCTTAAAATGTAAAAGCAACCATGTATAAAAAGGTGGTGTCAGTTAAATAAATTTGACAACACAGAAACTTTGGCACATATTTTCATCTCCACTGTTTATCCCCTCCTCACACTTTGCAACATGACTGGCAGAAGACCATTATCTTTTTACCCCCTGTTCCTCTCCACTTCACATCCTGTTTGCTGGTTTTAGTGTTCAAGAAAACACTATATCCATGTCAATAACAACCCCATTTAAATGCTAATATATTGTCATTTTATAATTGCTTCAACATGTAACCATTCTCTTATTTTTATCCTTTGAGACTGTCCGCTGTCTTTATTCTCTCCTTCTAACCGTCTCATTATTTCACTCTCTCTGAGGGTCAGCACATGGATAGTTTAAATATTTAGGGTAGGTTTCATAAAGTTGGCACAGATAACAAGCCCATACGCTATAAAAAAAGTCCAAAGCAGGGTCATTGTTAAAATTTCTGCTTGAAAAATAAATAATTAAATAAAATTCCAGAACAGTTAATTTAATGAAACTGATCTATCTCATGCTTCTGGGGCAGCAAGGCTCACAGCAGTGGAGCAGGGTTTACTGTTTTACCATGGTGTGAATAGAACGCGAAATGAAGTAGGGGTGGTCCTGAAGGAGGAGTTGGCAAAATCAGAGAAGACCAAATGGTGGAAGCTGAAGAAGGAAGAATGTTGTGATAAATTCAAAGAGGAGCTGTTAAATGCTCTGGGAAGAAAGAGCTTCCAAATAACTGGGCTATTACAGCAACAGTAACTAGAGAGAGAAGTAAGAAGGTACTTGGTGTCAGTGGCGGTTTTTCCTATGGGCGAACTGTGCGGCCGCACAGGGCGGCCTCCAGCAGGGGGTGGCATAACATTGCGCAGTTTAGGAAAAAGAGAAAAGAAGAAGAAGAGGAAATGCCGCTCCTCGTTTTTTTATTGTTTTTATCTTTTACAACTTTTGTTTTTAACAACATATAACACAGAACACCACTACTGCGCTGCTCCTGGGCTGCCCTGCCCTTCATTTATTCACATGTCATCAGTTTATCACCGCAGCAGCTGCGGGGGCCATCCCACCTCCACTTTTAAAGGACAACACCCACCATGACAGTAACAATTCACCATATTGGACAATTACTGTAGTAGAATATGATGTCTATTTTCATTTTTGCAATTGGGCCAGGCAAGCGTAAAAAAAACAACAAAAAACAACAACCGAGTCCCGGATGAATCCGGAAACCCGGCCGAAGATTGCCGAAGTGTGAAGTGACCTCTGTGACGTCCCCCTCAGAAGGCAGGAGTGAGTTCGCCATGGAGGTTTATGAGAGTGGGAGTTAAAACTGCAGTCCTGTCCTACGTGGATGCATGACCTCTAAATATTTCCTGGTGGGCTGTGTGTTCAGGAACAGCACTCCCTGTTTTTTTCGCCATGCGCGAGCTGCCACACATACTGGACCTGCACGCCACGCGCGAGCTGCCAACACAAATACTGGACCTGACACACCGCGCGCGAGCTGCCACACACAGACTGGACCTGCACGCCACGCGTGAGCTGCCAAGACAAATACTGGACCTGACACACCGCGCGCGAGCTGCCACACACAGACTGGACCTGCACGCCACCGCGAGCTACCAACACACACATACTGGACCTGACACACCGCGCGTGGGTGTATTAAATAGAGCAAAAGTCTTACCTTTAAAACCTCCCAATGTCTCATGTCGAGGTGCAAGCTCTCGCTGTTCGGTCACTTTATAAATCCATTATGAATTCTTTAGATTTGGGGGAAATAATGAACACTAACGCCATCCTTCGAGGTATTGCTGCAGAACTGTGCAACACATCGGTTAGGCATTTTCTTCGTTGTCTTCGTAACTTCTCTGGTCGGTGATGCATGCATTCAAGGCGGAAACTTCAGTTACATGAATGCCCATATATGGAGAGGGGGGCTAAAATCTCATGAAAATCATGAAATAACACATTTTGCGTTATCACTCTACAATATCAATAAAACGCTACTGTTTTATTTTTAAAGTCACTACCACATATTAATGGCAATGAAATTTTAAAACATGGTGGGTGTTGTCCTTTAACGTTGTTTTTGTTACGTGCCCAGAGGTGACACTTAAGTGCGGTCAGTGGAAAGATTGACGGGAGAAAAAGCAAGAGTGGTTCAGAGAAAAGAATGATTAAAAAGAGAAAGGCTCTGGAAACAGACGCAGCTAAATGTACAAACATTGACACATTTTTCATTCAAACAGCTGCAGTTTGTAAATGAGAGAGATCACCAGGTGAGACATGATGATGTTGAACTTTGCCTGCAAAACACTGTTCAAGTTAATTATCAAGTCAATGAATGTTGTGGTGTGTGGCATTGTGACATAACATACTGTTACATCATTTAAATAATAGGGGGTGGGGGGGCGTTGGGGTTGCTCGCACAGGGTGCCAAATAGGCTAGGACCGCCATTGCTTGGTGTATCATCTGGACAGAGAATGGATGATAAGAATACCTGGTGGTGGATCAATGAAGTGCAGGACACTATTCAAAGAAAGAGGGTTGCCAAAAAGAAATATGACAGTGAGAGGACTGAAGAGAGGAAAAAGTAATATAAAGAGATGCAATGTAGAGCAAAGAGGGAGGTGGCAAAGGCAAAGCAGAAGGCTGATGAATTGTATGGGAGGCTGGACACTAAAGAGTGCAAGAAGGACTTGTACGGATTGGCAAGACAGAGGGATTACGCTGAAAAGGATGTGCAGCATGTTAGGTAGTGCTGGACGATAATTCAATAACGATAAATATCGCGATATACTTTTATTCAATAACGATGATATGAAGTTTAAGCATATTTTCGATATTTCGATAGGATTTTACAACTTTTCACTGACGTTTTTCTCTTTCTGTTCGGGTTGAAGCGGCTGCTTCAACAACGCGCCCGGACAGAAAAGGCTGTGACACAAAACGTGCGTGGTGACGTCGTTGTTACGCAGCGCTCACTCCAGCAGCAGACGTTAGCGGTAGCAGGCTAAAAGCTAAGCTAGTCTCCAAAGCGTGTTGTTTTCGCTTCAAAACGAGTGCTCATGACCGTCAGAATGTGACTGAACAAAGTTTCACAAGCGAAGAGAAAGCAGACGACATCACTGATGAGAGGAAAGACTAATTCGTCGGTGTGGACGTAGTTCGGTTTTGTTAAACTGCAGGCTTCTTCTGCAGCGAGTCCTACTCGGTTTCTTTATTTTTCAAAACGTGACGGAGAGTCGTTCTAACTAGCTGTGGAAACATCTACTTGTTTAATCTGAAGAGTTTCCACTCGATAGAATATGATGAGAGTCAGAAGATGAAGAATAAAGTTTGAGCCAACGTTTCCCTGAAACTACGACGTAAACAAACAGCCCCAGCGCGACATGTTTTTTTTAATTGAAAATAAAACAGATTCATCAGAATAAAAAGAAAGAAAAACACTGAATGAAAAGGTGCAGAAAGACGAAAATAGTGTTATAATATCTGCCCCTTGTTTAAAAAATACAAAATAACTACAAACAACAACCTTCACTTCACCTGCACCACACCTTCCCAACAACTTTGATTTAATCATCTTTTAAAACATATTCATTCAACTCATTCAACCTTTATTTATTCAGATATACAGATACAGATATAAATAGTTTTATAAATGTTTATGATGATATCAAGTCAACACAATCCTGTTTCCTGATTTACAACTCAGCTCCTTCACACTAGTTCTAAATGAAGATTTTACAAACATTTACATTCCCTTCAGGGTTTAATAACTTTTTAAACAAAATGTAATTGAATATTTGGGGGTAATATTTTTTTTAGTTTTATATATGACTTGTAAAATACTATGTTCAACCAAATCATAACATTTTAATAATTTCAATTGATGAAATAATATATTTGTTGGGTGACCATAGCACTTCCTAATAATAATTCTTACAGCTCTTTTTAGTAAAATAAAAATAGGATTTGTAAAAGTTTTGCATGCTTTTCCCCAAACTTCAATACAACAGATTAAATATGGAACAATCATTACATTATACAATATATTCAAAACTTTGTCATTCAAAAACTATTTTACTTTATACAATAATGTAATTGATTTTGTTATTTTTATTCTGACCCGACAGAATTATTGGGTTGAGAATTTTATGTTTATTTGATGGTGATTTCCATCTTTTTGGAGGCTAAATACAAATACAAGGTGAACATCAATTTATTTGTATAGTTTATAGGTTTTTTTAGGCTTTTATATTGTTTATATCGATATCGAATTATATCGATATCGACCGAAATTAAGAACTATATCGTGATAAAAATTTTGGCCATATCGCCCAGCCCTAATGTTAGGCTTATTAAAGATGGTAATGGTAATGCTATGATAAGTGAGGAGAGTGTGACAAGAAGACGGAAGGAGTATTTTGAGGAGCTAATGAATGTAGGGAATGAAAGAGAAAGAAGAGTAGAGGTCATAGAAACTGTGGACCAGATAATGGGAAAGATTAGCGAGGGTGAAGTCCAGAAAGCTCTGAAAAAATGATGAAAGGGAAGGGTCAGAAAGAACTCCATTGTGTCTTTGTGGATTTAGAAAAAGCATCTGACAGTGCCCCGAGGGAGGAGGTGTTGTATTGCATGAGGAAATCTGGAGTGGCAGAGAAGTATGTTAGACTGGTACAAGACATGTGTGAGGACAGCAGGACAGTGGTGAGGTGCTGTAGGAGTGACAGCTTTAAGGTGGAGGTGAGATTGCATCAAGGATTGGCTCTGAGCCCCTTCTTGTTTGATATGGTGATGGACCAACTAAAAGATGAGTTCAGGCAGGAATTCCCATGGACTATGATGTTTGCAGACAATATGCTCTGTGGTGAGAACAGGGAACAGGTGGAAGAGAACTTGGCGAGGTGGAGGTATGCACTTGAAAGAGGAATGAAAATCAGCCGTAGTAAGACAGAGTGCATGTGTGTGAATGAGAGGGAGGCCAGTGGAACAGTGAGGCTACAAGGATCAGAGGTCACAAAAGTGCAGGACTTCAAGGACTTGGTTTCACTGTCCAGGACAATGGGAAGTGTGGTAAAGAGGTGAAAAAGAGAATCCAGGCTGGACAGATTGGATGGAGAAATGTTTCAGGAGCGATTTGCTACAAAGGGGTGTCATCTAACGTCAAATGAAAAATTTACAAGACAGTGGTGAGACCATCTATGTTATATTGTCTATAGACAGTGGCATTGAGAAAAATACAAGAGAATTAACTGGAAGTGGCAGAAATAAAGATGTTGATGTTCTCCTTAGGATTGACAAGGATGAATAAGATTAGGAACAAGCTAATCAGAGGCACAGTATCATGAAAGTTGAGTGATCATGTTACCTGCGGATGTGTGTGTTCAAATGTCAGTCTGTGTGCAAAATATCTCATGAACAACTAGATAAATCTTATGGAGACTTGAAATGTCATGAAAAAAATATTTGTACACCTTTTCTTTAATATTTAGGGCATATATTTCGAACTCAATGCTCGGGGGCCAAATGTGGCCCTTGCTAAGACTCGATGAACCCAGAGTAGTATGAGACCCAGAACGAGGCATACACAGGGGAGTACAAAAGTAGCAGTGTTTATTGTTTACAGTAGGATTAAACAGTTGCTTCTCTGCAGCTCCTGAAGAGGAGGAAGATGGTCAGAGGAGGTTGGCAGAAGAACAGGCAATTTTAAAATTATGATTTTTTTTCTCTCTTACCGATTTGAGGATGTTGTTGGGTCCAAATCCAAATCCTTGGGAGAGCTCTAGAGAAGGACAAGGCCAGGGGTCCAGCAGAACGAGGAAGGCTGGCTACTGGTGGTGGGCAAGGCACGAGGAGAACCAAGGCGAGGCACAAGGAGAACCAGGACAAGGCTCGAGGAGAACCAGGATGAGGCACGAGGAGAACCAGGGAAGGGCTCGAGGAGAACCAGGATGAGGCATGAGGAGAACCAGGGAAGGGCTCGAGGAGAACCAGGATCAAGGCAAGGCATGATGATAACCAAGGCAGGACCAGGGGAACCAAGACTGCGGAGGCAGAAACACTGGAGACAAGAAAGAAAAAATACAAGTAACTTATTTCCTATACATCTACAGACCAAAAGCACAAATACCATGTGATGGTCAATGCTCCAGCAAAGAGTAACATTGGACTGCAGCCTTATGTAGGAAATTATCCTCATCAGGTTGATGGCCATCAGGTGTTGTCAATCAGTGGCCATCTTGGACGAGGAGCTGCAGGCAGTGGTACTCTTACACTTGCTCACATCTTATCTGGCCCCCAAGATGATATGCGAAACATAAAATATTTCTCTCTACTTTTTTCAGTAATCTTTAATTATAATGTTGAAAGCACAACAGAGAACATCAAATGAGACCAACCAAACTGTTGCTGAGGAACGTGTGACCAAGAAAATAACTTGGATACATGATTTGATGGATTCCAAAAAAGTTGGGACACTAAACAAATTGTGAATAAAAACTTAATGTAATGATGTGGAGATGGCAAATGTCAATACAGTATTTTATTCGTAATTGAACATAAATGACGGATCAAAAGTTCAATCTGAGTAAATGTAACATTTTAAAGTAAAAATATCCATCCATCCATCCATTGTCGTCAGCTTATCCGGGGTCGGGTCGCGGGGGTAGCAGCCTAAGTAGGGAGGCCCAGACTTCCCTCTCCCCAGCCACTTGGAGTAGCTCCTCTGGGGGAATCCCAAGGCATTCCCAGGCCAGCCGAGAAACATAGTCCCTCCAGCGTGTCCTGGGTCTTCCTCTGGGTCTCCTCCCGGTGGGACATGCCCGGAACACCTCACCAGGGAGGCGTCCAGGAGGCATCCTAACCAGATGCCCGAGCCACCTCAACTGGCTCCTCTCGATGTGGAGAAGCAGCGGCTCTACTCCGAGTCCCTCCCGGATGACTGAGCTTCTCACCCTATCTCTAAGGGAGAGTCCAGACACCCTGCGGAGAAAACTCATTTCAGCCGCTTGTATCCGAGATCTCGTTCTTTCGGTCACAACCCAAAGCTCATGACCATAGATGAGGGTGGGAACGTAGATCGATCGGTAAATTGAGAGCTTTGCCTTTCGACTCAGCTCTCTCTTCACCACGACAGACCGGTACAGCGCCCGCTTCACTGCGGATGCTGCACCTATCCGCCTATCGATCTCACGCTCCAGTTTTCCCTCATTCGTGAACAAGACCCCAGATACTTAAACTCCTCCACTTGGGGCAGGACCTCCTCCCCGACCCGGAGAGGGCATGCTACCCTTTTCCGGCTCAAGACCATGGCCTCGGATTTGGAGGAACTGATCCTCATCCCGGCCGCATCACACTCGGCTGCAAACCGCTCCAGCGAAAGCTGTAGATCACGATCTGATGAAGCCAATAGGACCACATCATCTGCAAAAAACAGAGAAGCGATTCTAAGGCCACCAAAACGGATCCTCTCAACACCTTGGCTACGCCTAGAAATTCTGTCCATAAAAGTTATGAACAGAATCGGTGACAAAGGGCAACCTTGGCGGAGTCCAGCTGCCGGCAATGCGAACCAAACTCTGACACCGGTCGTACAGGGACCTAACAGCCCATATCAATGGGCCTGGTACCCCATACTCCCGGAGTACCCCCCACAAAACCCCCCGAGGGACGCGGTCGAATGCCTTTTCCAAGTCCACAAAGCACATGTAAACTGGTTGGTTAAACTCAGGACCCTGCTGAGGGTGTAGAGCTGGTCCAGTGTTCCACGACCAGCATGAAAACCACACTGCTCCTCCTGGATCCGAGGTTCGACTATCCAACAGACCCTCCTCTCCAGAACCCATGGTAGCACGGTGGCACAACTGGTAGAGCTGCTGCCTCTCAGCGAGAAGGTCCCCGGTTCAAATCCCGGTCCGTGGGCCTTTCTGGGTGGAGTTTGCATGTTCTCTCCGTACATGCGTGGGTTTTCTCCGGGTGCTCCGGTTTCCTCCCACAGTCCAAAAACATGCATGTTAGGCTGATAGGTAACTCTAAATTGACCTGGATGTGAGTGAGACAGGTCCCTCTTGTAAATGAGTCCTTGTGGCTCAACGAGGCTAGCCTGTATAAATAAAGGTTAAATGAATAGACCTTACCAGGGAGGCTTAAGAGTGTGATCCCCCTATAGTTGGAACAAATCCTATGGTCCCCCTTTTTGAATAGGGGAACCACCACCACAGTCTGCCAATCCAAGGGAACTGCCCCCGATTTCCACGCGATATTGCAGAGTCGCATAAGCCAACACAACCCCACAACATCCAGAGCCCTAAGGAACTCAGGGTGAATCTCATCCACCCCCGGAGCCCTGCCACCGCGGAGCTTTTTAACCACCGCGGTGACCTTAGCACCAGAGATTGGAGAGCCCGACCCAAAATTCCCCAGGCTCCGCTTCCTCAGTGGAAGATGTGCCAGTAGGATTGAGGAGGTCTTCTAAGTATTATAAGTGTTCAAAGCTCTCCCGGAGGTGGGAGTTAAAGCTCCGTCTTACGGGAGACTCTGCCAAATGTTCCCAGCAGACCCTCACAATAAGTTTGGGTCTGCCAGGTCTGACCGGCATCCTCCCCCACCATCAGAGCCAACTCACCACCAGGTAGTGGCCAGTTGACAGCTCCGCCCCTCTCTTCACCCGAGTGTCCAGGACATGCAGTCGCAAATCAGATGAGACGACAACAAAGTCGATCATCGAACTGTGACCTAGGGTGTCCTGGTGCCAAGAGCACATATTGACACCCTTATGCCTGAACATGGTGTCCGTTATGGACAATCCTTGACGAGCACAGAAGTCCAATAACAAAACACCACTCTGGTTCAGATCAGGGGGGCCGTTCCTCCCAACCACACCCCTCCAGGTCTCACTGTCATTGCCCACGTGAGTGTTGAAGTCCCCCAGTAGAACAAGGGAGTCCCCAGGAGGCGCACTCTCCAATACCCCCTCCAAGGACTCCAAAAAGGGTGGGTAATCTGCGCTGCCGTTTGGTGCATAGGCACAAACAACAGTCAGAGCCCGTCCCCCCACACGTAGGCGAAGGGAGGCTACCCTCTCGTTCACCGGGGTGAACCCCAACGTACAGGCACCAAGATGGGGGGCAACAAGTATGCCCACTCCTGCTCGGCGCCTCTCACCAGGGGCAACTCCAGAGTGGAAGAGTGTCCAACCCCTCTCAAGGAAACTGGTTCCAGAGCCAGAGCCATGCGTTGAGGTGAGTCCGACTATTTCTAGCCGGAACCTCTCAACCTCACACACTAGCTCAGGCTCCTTCCCCACCAGAGAGGTGACATTCCATGTCCCAATGGCCAGCTTCTGTAGCCGAGGATCAGACCGCCAGGGTCCCCGCCCTCGGCCACCACCCATCCCACATTGCACCCGACCCCTTTGGCCCCTCCCATAGGTGGTGAGCCCATGGGAAGGGGGACCCACGTCTCCTCTTCGGGCTGTGCCCGGCCTGAGCTCCATGGGTAAAAGCCCAGCCACCAGGCGCTTGCCAACGTGCCCCACCTCCGGGCCTGGCTCCAGAGTGGGGCCCCCGGTGACCCACGTCCGGGCGAGGGAACATTGAATCCATTTATTTGACTCGTCATAAGGGGTCTTTGGGCTGCACTTTGTCTGGTCCCTCACCTAGGACCTGTCTGCCTTGGGTGACCCTACTAGGGGCATGAAGCCCCTGACAGCATAGCTCCTAGGAAAAATATGTTGAATCAAAATTTCACAGTGTCAACAAATCCCAAAAAAGTTGGGACAAGCAGCAATAAGTGGCTGGAAAAGGGAAATTGAGCATACTGTATAACGAACAACTGGAAGACCAATTAACACTAATTAGGTCAATTGACAACATGATTGGTATAAAAAGAGCTTCTCAGAGTGTCAGTGTCTCTCAGAAGCCAAGATGGTAAGAGGATCACCAATTCCACCATTGTTGCACAGAAAGATAGTGCAGCAATACCAGAATGGTGTTACCCAGCGTAAAATAGCAAAGACTTTTAAGTTATCATCATCAACCGTGCATAACATCATCAAAAGATTCAGAGAATCTGGAACAATCGCTGTGCGTAAGGGTCAAGGCCGTAAAACTCTACTGGATGCTCGTGATCTCCGGGCCCTTAAACGTCACTGCACCTCAAACAGGAATGCCACTGTCAAGGAAATAACAGAATGGGCTCAGGAATACTTCCAGAAAGCATTGTCAGTGAACACAATCCACCGTGCCATCCGCCGTTGCCAGCTGAAACTCTACAGTGCAAAGAGGAAGCCATTTCTAAGCAAGCTCCACAAGCTCAGACGTTTGCACTGGGCCAGGGGTCATTTAAAATGGAGTGTGGCAAAATGGAAGACTGTTCTGTGGTCAGATGAGTCACAATTTGAAGTTCTTTATGGAACACTGGGACGCCATGTCATCCGGACCAGAGAGGACAAGGATAGCCCAAGTTGTTATCAACGCTCCGTTCAGAAGCCTGCATCACTGATGGTATGGGGTTGCATGAGCGCTTGTGGCATGGGCAGCTTGCATGTCTGGAAAGGCACCATTAATGCAGAGAACTATGTTCAGGTTCTAGAACAACATATGCTCCCATCTAGACGTCATCTCTTTCAGGGAAGACCCTGCATTTTTCAACAAGATAATGCCAGACCACATTCTGCAGCAATCACAACATCATGGCTACGTAGGAGAAGGATCCGGGTACTGAAATGGCCAGCCTGCAGTCCAGATCTTTCACCTATAGAGAACATTTGGCGCATCATAAAGAGGAAGGTGCAACAAAGAAGGCCCAAGACAGATTGAACAGTTAGAGGCCTGTATTAGACATGAATGGGAGAGCATTCCTATTTCTAAACTTGAGAAACTGGTCTCCTCTGTCCCCAGACGTCTGTTGAGTGTTGTAAGAAGAAGGGGGGATGCCACACAGTGGTAAAAATGGACTTGTCCCAACTTTTTTGGGATTTGTTGACGCCATGAAATTTTGAAACAACATATTTTTCCCTTAAAATGATACATTCTCTCAGTTTAAACTTTTGATCTGTGATTTGTGTTCTATTCTGAATAAAATATTAGATGTTGGCACCTCCACATCATTGCATTCAGTTTTTATTCATACATTGTTTAGTGTCCCAACTTTTTTGGAATCCGGTTTGTACAAGTAGTTTCTGAAATTGGCCCTTAGTTTGAAAAAGGTTTTAATTTTGGCCCTGTTTTGTAAGTGAGTTTGACACCTCTGATTTAGGGAATCAACCCATTTCAAGATGGCAATACTAGTTAAAATACACTAGCAAACCCATAAATAATAATAATAATAGTAATAATAATAATAAATAGTTGCAATTCAGTCCATTTTGTAGAAATTGATAAAAATAAAACATAATGTTCTAACAAGAGAGGAGAGTGTGACGGGAAGATGGAAGGAGTACTTAGAGGAGCTAATGAATGAAAATAATGAAAGAAAAAGAATAGTAGAGGTAAAAAAAAAAAAAAAACTGTGGACCAGGAAGTAGGACATATTATTGAGGGTGAAGTTATTATTCTGATGAAGAACTTATTTTAAACAAGTCTTACCTACTGCACAATCTGAGGGCTGATATAGGTCAATCTCTCCTTTCTTACCGTTCAACATTTTTTAACAACAAATCATTCATGTTTAGCTTTGTCTTAGCTGCCTTCCTCTTTGCTCTAACTCACATCATATTCCTGTCCATTCTCTTCAGTCATCGTACTGTCATATTTCTTCTTTGCTAACTTGTTTATTTGAATAGCTTCCTGCAATTCACTATTCCTCCATCAGGTTAAAATAAAAATTATAAAAAAATTATAATAAGAAAATTCTGTATTTCTCTCTTATGTTTTTCTATTGTTTATTGTTTAACTACCATTGCTGTTCATCATTCTTTAGTTTGTAGTAGGTTGCTCTTGTAAATGAGTCCACGAGGCTCAATGAGATTTACATGACTATATAAAGGTTGAATGAATGAAAGGTTTTCTTGTCATCATCCATTCACTGTCCAGATGACACACCAAGTACTTTCCTACCTTTCTCTCTAATCACTGTTGTTGCAGTAGCTCAGATATCTGGAAGCCCTTTCTACCATTCCGAGACTTTAAAGAGCGACTAAACCCAAATTTATGTTTTTTTAGCTGATAAACTCCCTAGAATGTGTTTAAAAAGTTTCAGAGCACTATTTCTGTGTTAATTTTCATGTATTTGTGCGTATTAGTTAAAATCGGCAATATTTGGTCTAAAAACGTGTTCACGGTAGCCCTATGGGTTGAACAGAGGTTATTGCACGTTAATTTTACTATTAGCTCAAATTCTCTGTTGTGACATGTCTGCTCCGTTGTGACGTCACATCGTCTCCTGCCTTAATATAAAAGTGGAGCCACTCCCCCGAGAAGGTCACTCCCCCTCCAGAGTTCAGGGGTTGGATTAGCGATTAGCAACATAGCATTAGCATTGATGAGTGAAGCAGTTCCAAGAATAGCTCTTCAAACTGATGTTCACCCACCCTTACACCATCAGGGTACAATCCGTTTGGAGGTGAGTACCATTTTACACCTTTCATTCCATAATTTATCTTTTGAGTATATGACGTGTTTCTTCATGTGCTGTGTTTGCGACCTGCAGCTTTGCTTCGGTGTGGCCCCACAAGGTCGTGGCGTTTTCATCTGTTGCTGATCAACGTGTTGTAGTTGTGTTTAAATGCTCTGTTCCCCCCTGAGATGAGAATCTGTTCCCCCTGTGTCGGGATCCGACCGTGAGGCGCATCTGAGTTCTGAAACGAGTCCACACTATCGTGTCACAGTTATAGCTCATTTTAATCGACAGCTCCTGGTGATAAATAAATAAATATAAAACCTCCACTAAATAAATAAACCTGGTCTAGAGTGTGGGGTGTAGACTACTGTACAGGTTTTTTATTTATTTATCTCCGACAGAATCTAGTCTGACAAATACAAAGTATCAGCCACCAACACATCATATATAGCCTATTTATAATTTTTATTACTAATATAGAAGGCTGGAAGCAGCTGATAGAGGACAAGAAAACTTCCTGCAAAGATAAGTGTAGGCTTTGTGGTAGGCTAAATCTCATTCAAATTAAAAATATGACTGGAGAAAAATTATTTCTAGCTGCTATTTTTTGATAGTTAATGTCTGGGTTTTTGTTGTTGTTTTTTCATTATTTGAGAGAAAGGGTGCGCGCTCCCGACACAGGGGGAACAGATTCTCACGGGGGAACAGAAATTCGCACAGCACCTGCGTTCTTTTGTTGCAAATAATGTTGTGGATCAAGGTATTTGTAAAATAATAATAATAATCTGTGCAGCAGTATTTATTTTGCACTGGGTCATCTGTTTGACAGGTCAACAAAGTGATAGAACAGTAATGTTTCTCAAGTATGTTTTTTTGTAAGGTGATTAAAAATGTGTTGTTGTTTTTTAGCTCCATGAGGCGTTCCACATCCAGGGAATCTGAGCCGTGCAGCAGTCCCAAACACTCGAGACCACCTTCAGGATGCTCCACCCGCAGGATGGTCCACCTGCCATCCACAAACAAACACCAAGGTCTCAGCTGCACCCAACATTGTCGTGGATGGAGGTCTCAAGAGATGACGCAGCTCTGGCCGAGACTCTGCATCATCTTCCGCTGAATTTGAAATACATGTCACACATTTGGCACTTCGCATCTGGTTCTGTGAACTTCTTTTAGAATAGGATACCCTTTATGTAAATTACTATGTGCTTGTGTTAAATTATTATTTATGTTTTCTTCTAACCCTGTGTGGACTGGGCACCTGGGTGGTCTGTAACACAGGTGTACACACCCACCTGTTCACATCTGGCCATAACCTATGTCAGAAAGGGATTTTTTTATAAGTCATAAATTCAAGTACAGGAAACTTTTAAATTTTAACGTTTAAAAATTTATGCTTCCTATAACTTTTTTAATAATGTACAATTTGGATTACTCTAATTGATTATTGCACTTTGTTTCTTTTGTTTTACAATATTTAATATTGGCACACCTGAAACAATTATAATTTATATTAAATTTAAACATTACTTTGTAAAAATTGCTGATGTAAACATGTTTATTAAATGTTTGTTTAAATTATGCATGCATCTGAGAGAAATGCAATTTCAATCCTGTGTATGTTCTGTACATATTGCAGTTTGGACAATAAAGTTGACTTTTAAATTTGACTTTGATGTATGACTTGGAAATGTATTTATCAATACAGAGGTCTGTAAAGAAAGAAATTGATTACAAAAACTAGTTGTTTATGATTCATTTTATTAACAGTAAGTTAATTCAAAACAACAAAAGTTTCTGTGTCGTGTCACACGGGACACCACCTCCAGCTCGTCTGTATGGATGCAGTGGACAGAAGAGAAAGCAGTCCCAACCACCTTCAAGATGCTGCACCTGCCAGCCACAAACAAACACCAGGGTCTCAGCTGTTTTAACATTGTCGTGGATGCAGGTCTCAGGAGAAGCAGCAGCTCTGGACGAGACTCTGCATCATCATGGGATCGTCTTACTCTGCGTGGCTGCTGCATGGGTGCTTGAGTCATCACAGTTCTCTGAAAAAAACATTTGAAAGGATACAGTATTGTTAAATTCATTGCAATTTGTTTGGTTTGCATTGAAAAAATATAATTTCTCATAAATCTTACCAGCTGTGCTCAGTTTTGATTAGCTGACACATAGCTTAAACATATACTGTATGCACGTCCTAACAAATATATCATACAAGCTTATAGAATGTTTCTAAACACGGATCTTTGGAAAACAAATAAAATATTTTACCACTGTTTAGTGCTCATTTATAGTCAATTCAAAAAACAACGTGTGTTCAGTTCTAGGTTGCATATTAAAATTAAGCCAAAACGTCAAAAAAACGAGGGTAGATGAAATCAATATTTTAAAATAAAATATATTATGAAACGTTACTTTTGTAATGTGCTAAGTAATAAGATGTGGTGAATTAAAGTCACTGCAGCTGGACTACAACTCCGTTGTGATCCAAACAAAGACAAAAACACAACCGTACACCTCATGCCATGCAGCTAAACACAGGTTTTTCATGTGTTCAGAAGCATACGCTTAAGCTGTGTGTGATTAAATACACGCAACAACATTTTAGAACTGTTATTTTAGTACAAGTTTAGGCATTTACTTACTGAAGACGCGACTATCCGCCATTTTGAAATCTAAACTTGGGGAGGGGTGAGAGTTCACCACTAGAGGGGGCGTGAACACAGGACAACCCACAACCTCCTCCCCTGCTTGACTCTCTACACGCCCATTTTGAGAGAAATTTTGAAAATGGCCTGGGAGAGGAGTTACCGTCTCAACCTGCGTTTAGTCTCACTTTAACAGGTCCTCTCTGAACTCCTCAAAACATTATTCCTTCCTAAACTTCCACCATTTAGTCTTCTTCTCTAATTTTTTTTCCTCTTACCTTTACCACAGCAGTATTCCTACATACCACCATCCAAAGCTGTCTGCCCATGCCCTCCCCTACTACAACTCTCCCTCAGATTACTCCTTTTACATAGATTGTAGTCTACCTGTGTACCGGTACACTTGCTTCCACTCTCATAAGTCATCCTATGTTCCAAGGGGCAGTCATAGTCTGTTTTGTGTCCTAGGTGGAAAAAAAAAACCTATCTCCATCATAAGAACACATAGCAAAATCTGGGTAGAGTAGTCCCACAAATATCACAGGGGTTACATTCCAAACACCCCCTACAATATGTGAAAAACTGTAAAGTAGGAACACTATACTTTTTTCTGTATTTATATATAT
>JBBPBX010022175.1:0-41662 GCA_038048925.1 Garcialebias charrua
AATTGATCTCTCTACAGGAGTCAGCCTCTCAATTTCCTTCGCTGGGCAGTAGGGGGTTAAACACATAGATATAATAAACACTAGATAAGCTGAGGCGGAGTCTCCGGCGTCGTCACGTGGCAGCCATCTTGCGACAGACAGCAACATTAGCTGCAGCTGTTGAAACTGAATGGAGGTGAGGGGTTTACACAAACAAAAATACTCTTAACTCGCTGTAATCTTGACGGATTTACAAACGGTTTATCTTTTTAAAAACGTTATTAACGTGGCTATGATTTCTTTGGTAGTCAGACAGCACTTTTGTCTTTTTTAAAACGTTTTATTCATGTTTTGGGTGTCACACTCATCGAGAATCTAGAATCTGTTTTTATTACACCAATAACTATTTTATTACAAACTACTGTAAATGACTATCTTGATCATGATTGTATTTATTAGCATACTATTAACAAGAGCCTTTGATTAAGGGCTAGCTAGTACAGTATTCCAAATATTTCCCCAGCATTCTTAGATCACTAGGAGCTCTTTGTTTTTAACTGAACTAAAGCTGCACATGATTTCCAAGCGGTTTGGTATGTTCAACACTAATTACTGCTTTGTGTTTTACAGAAATACTCTTTGACAAGATGCCTGACTTTTGTGCAGCCTATGGATGCTCCAATAGGCGTAACATCAAAACAAGAAACCTTGGGATCACATTTCACAAGTAAGACTCTGTGACAGTATTATTACTTTAATTAGAATAATCATAGTTATATTTTGGATCAGTGCACATTATTGGTCATGCTACACACCAAAATGTGAGATAATATTATTGACATAATATTATACATAATATATATTTACATAATAATGACATAATATATATTTACAGCACTTTGGTTGACCTTGTTGTTGTTTTAAGTGCTCTATAAATAAAATGGTATGGTATGGTATACGGCTTGTAAAAGTATCTTTATATAAATTATGATGTATGATTTAGTGTTTCTTTTGGACACAATTTTTAATAGCTGTTTTATTGTACCAAAAGTAAATGCAAGCACACCAAAAGTATGATATATGTGTATAATTGTCATTACTATAATTCAAAGGTAAAGAAAGGAAGTGTGGAAAATAATGACCATCTTCTTCATGTTTTTAAGGTTTCCCAAAACCAGAGAGAGGAGGCGGCAGTGGGAAGTTGCCCTGAGAAGAGAGGGTTTTGTTGCCCTGGACAGGACACTGCTCTGCAGTGATCACTTCAGTTCTGAGGACTTCGATCGGACAGGGCAGACTGTTAGATTAAAAGATAGTGTTGTTCCAACACTTTTCAATAACAAAAATCAATAATTTGCGTTTACAGAGTGGCAACATGAGGCAGAAGCACACCAAGGCAGTCCTTTTTAAAGGGCATTAGCTCCAAAAACACAAAGATTTTAACACTGGACTCTGTGTCGTCAAACGGGTTATTCACTAAACTCTCGGTCATGTGATCATTCAGTTTGCACTACTTCTCATATTTGCACTAATGTTTGTATTACATCACTGCCTATAGTCATACTACTGTTTACATTCTCTGTTTACATACTACTGTTTACATTCAATGTTCACATTTATTAATACTGTTTACATTTATTACTACTGTTTACATTTATTACTACTGTTTACATTTACACTACTTTTATATCTACACCACTGCTGATACACATACAGTATTCTCTGACCAGCCTTATTTAAGGATGCCCAATGTGCCTTACTGCATATGCCATTCTATAACAACATGAACTACTACCTCATGCATATACTGTGTACATTAACTGATATGCTGCTTTGCCACTTTGCAAATGTCAATGCTAGAACCTTTAGTTTATTTTATAGTTATACTTTTTATACTTTTTTACTTTTTGTACTAGTATGCAAAAACTCAGAACAGTATTATGTTCATTAAATGTTTAGTGCTTTAGTTTTTAGAGTTGGTGTAAATTTTCATACTCTTATACCACTATGCAAAAACTCAGGACAGTGTTAAAGTTTTACTATTTTATGCTTATGTCTATTATTATATGTTTCAGTGTTTTAATGTTTAAATAGTTACTGTTGCACCGAGGGAGTGAGAGTCTTGTCACACTATCAGATGTCACACTATCAGATGTTTATTTTTGTTTATTTGTTTGTTTATTTATATTTCTCAATTATTAAATCTTTTCATGTATCTAAAAAGAATAAACTACACATATTGACCAAGGTTGGTGTAATAATGTATTTAATATTACATAATATTTAAATGTGTAGGGAAAAAAATTGGCATAAATTAATTTCATATCACCAATAATAATACTATTTATGATGAAATAGTATTAAATATTTATTAGCATTGTAACATATGTCAGTTAATTTCGCTGGAAATAAACATGTATTTAGAAATAGATGTAAATATAATCTTATTGTGTATACTGCTAGTGCAATACAGTGTCTACATAACGTTATTTTCATGTGAACGTCCATCTTAAGTATACCATATTATAACAACATCTCTCACATTTATAACAAACCAAACCGTTTTAAAATCGGATGGAAATTAAGCAAGTTATGGTTATTTTAATAGTGAATGCACCATTCACATTCATGTTAAGAGTGGGCGTTCTGTCTGTCCCAAGATGGCCGCCGTCTGACGATGTCGGTCTCCATTGGCCAACAGCGGGGCTGTCTTATCTAGTGTTTATTATATCTATGGTTAAACACGTGTCTACAGGGGGGACCTCAGCTGTGGTGTATGAGTGAGTGATTGGGAAAGCAGTGCATATTTGATTCCCTGCTGAAGTCTTCCATTAGTATTTGAGAGTCCAGACACCCTGCGGAGAAAACTCATTTCAGCCGCTTGTATCCGAGATCTCGTTCTTTCGGTCACAACCCAAAGCTCATCAGGTTTACCTGCTCCTCTCCGCTCCTCCGGGATCTATTGGATGAACATGTGGACCGGACACTGAGCTCCTCCGCCGGTAAACCGTCGAAAGGGTAACAAAATAATAAAACAGAAGTTGACTCCAACATGTCATCCGACCAGATTATTGCCATTGTGGTGGACGGTAGGACCTACGAGGTGAATCAAAAGAAGCTGATGGAGAAAAGCGACTATTTCCGAGCTCTTTACAGCTCCGGGATGAGGGAGTCCTCGGAGTACTCGGTGCAGCTGCAGGGTGTCAGCGTCCCGGGCCTGGAGCTGGTCCTGGAGTTCATCAACACCTCCAAAGTCCAGGTAGTCAACGAAACCCTGGCGGATCTGATTGAGACTGCCTCCTTCTTGCAGGTCACCTCCATCCTGAAGCTGCTGCCCTCAGAGATCCGGCTGGACAACTGCGTGGAGCTCCACAGCCTCTCTGAGATCTACGAGACTCACGATTTGCAAAACGCCTGCCTCAAATACATGAGCTGCTATTACCATCCTGTGCTGAGGCGTCCCGAGTTCAACAGTTTGCCCTCAGGTGTCAGGAACCAAGTCAGGGAGATGCGTATGAAAGGCACCGCCACTCTCGTGGCCATCGGAGATTCCACCGGTTTGTCTCTGCGTGCTGATCAGGATGAACCCCGGTCCATGTTTAGGTATGGAGAGGTGGAGCAGTGCTGGAAGCCACTTGCAAACAACTTGCCAACAGACATGATCAACGTCAGGGGATATGGATCGGCTGTTCTGGATAACTACCTGTTCATAGTGGGCGGATACAGGGTGTCAAATCAGGAGATCTCTGCTGTGCACTGCTACAACCCCTGCAGAAACGAGTGGAACCAGGTGGCACCCCTCAACCAGAAGAGGTACATTTGCCTCTCACAACCTCACCGGTCGTAGTTTCTTGATCATGTCTCACCCTCTGTGTCCTCTCCAGGTCCAACTTCAAGCTGCTGGCAGTTCAAGGGAAGCTGTATGCTGTTGGAGGCCAGTGTCTGGGCACCGTGGAGTGTTACAGTCCAGAATATGACTGGTGGACTTGCGTGTCTTCAATGCCTGACCCGCTGGCTGAGTTCTCAGCTTGCGAGTGCCAGGGTATGATCTACGTCATGGGTGGATACACTGCCAGAGGTTTGTATACAGAACCTTGATCTGAAGAATCTGGGAATTTATGTTCCATTGCTTCAAACTACTGGGAAATAGTGTGACATATTACAGAAACGGATCTGACCAGGCTATCAACAGGCGGTCTGCTCCACTGCAACCAGTTGACTGTGTTTTTGTGTGGGAGAAGGTGAAGAAATGTTTACCATATTTTCCGGCCAATTTTCATGTCCTGCGACTTATGGGGCGAAGCGACTTATTTATGGATTTTTCCCCATATTTTTAGACCAATTTTTGGCTGAGATATGACCGTTTCCATTCATTCTGACGAAAAAATGGAGCAGTACCACTTTCGGCCACTAGGGTCCACGAGTGTTCCCAGCTCATGTGTCCAACAGCAGCCGCCTCTGCTCTGACTCACTCTGTCGCAGCACGGCCTCCTGAACTCTAGAGGTCTGAACTAGTGTTACCTCAGTGTTTGTTAGCAAAATAGCTCAAGAACCATAGGACAGATTTTTATTAAACTTACAGAAAGTAATCACTGGATGCATATTTCCAAACTGTTAGCTGTAGGAGATGTTTGAGATAAAATTTGATTTATTTATAATTTATTTTCACAGCGCGCGACCGTTTGGAAGACGTCAAAGCGAAACAATTTAAATCCAACTGATTTGACCATTTCATGAATTTATTAAGGAAAAGTTCAGCTAAGACACATCTTTGCTATAATTTTCAGCAAACAAATAATTGTTTTTACCGTGTTAATCTTGTTAAAGTCCTTCAGTGCAGCTCCTGTGGCCGCCATTTGCAGTTGTCAGCGGTGACGCATAATAGATGTGACGTATACGGAGGTGCAACACGTTTATGAATTTTTCCAATTTATTGGCCTGAAGCGACTCATGGGGCAGAGTGACTTAAAGGCCGGAAAATACGGTAGTTCTCAGTTGAAAAGTGCTCAGTTTGATTCAGGGAGGTGGGATCAGTTCTGCTCACGTGGTCAAGCAGGAAAAATAAATTGCGACAATTGCAATTTTACAGCAGAGTTTGAAGCTCAATTTTAAGAACCGCAGCCTTTAAGAAGTTCATATCGCTTTCCGGCTTATATGCAGTTGTGGCAATCGGTGTTTTAAATTAACAATATTATATTTGTACTAACTGTAATGTACTTTGTGGTACATAAAAATAGATGACGAAGAGGATGCAGGTCGTCTTCACACTGCGTACTTTATTGAACCAAGGCTGAACAAAGACTGCCGTGCCCCGCTCGGGAAAGCCCCTAACAGCAGTACCCAGCATGCTTTGCGCATGCACTCTTAAAGTGACAGTACACTTATAACCATTCATTACATCTCCCTCCTTAAAAGAGAACTCATATGTAATTGAATAACAAATATTTTCCTACGCTCACCTGTAACAGAAAGTCAATTTTAACTGTAGGCTAATAATCAATTTCCAGTCCACCATCCTCCCTGAAACAACGAGAACACAGTTTCATGTTGACTCTCGTACCCAAAATACAAAATTAAAGTCACAACCCGTGCAGTTGGTGCATACAAACCATTACAAATAAAGACAATAATAATAATAATAATAATAATGAATTCAATTTATAACGCGCTTTTCATTAGTGAAAATCTCAAAGCGCTACACACATTGAATGCTACACACATTCATACACCGGTAGCGGCAGACTACCATGCAAGGTGCTTTCCAGTCCTACCGGGAGCAACTCGGGGTTAAGTGTCTTGCCCAAGGACACAACGACACATGGTGTGGGGAACCGGGATTCGAACCGCCAACCTTCCGATCAGGGGACGACTGCCATTACCACTACGCCACGGCCGCCAATGTCATTACAACCACAACAACAAAAAATCTGCTTCTCTCATGTCAAATCCTTTAAATACATTTGACTACAGATTAAGTTTAATCGGTGGTTTGCTCACTCTGCCGGAACGAGTAATTCTAGAACCTTCCATTAGATTGTCTTGCGTGACAGAACCCGGTATCACTGGTTCTTCTGTCCATCCCGTGTCTGTGTCTTCCTTTGAAGTGGTTTCATCAGGACCACTGTCGACTGATGTGAGGTGGCTGGGATTTGCCAACAGGTGGCGCCTGTTCCTTCTGTATCGCTCCCCCTGTGCTGTCTCCACAATATAAGATCTGGGTGTGGAGCTTGTGTTTTGGACCACAGCAGGATTTGTCCACTGTTTCTGTCCATCCAATCTTGTGAGCACCGAGTCCCCTGGGCTCAGTGGTGGTAAGTCTCGCACTCCATTGCGGCGATTGTAGAAATATGCCTGTTTTTGTTTAGCTGAGTCATCAGTTTGTTGAATTTTATTCATGTCAGGCCATCCAGGTTTCAGATTGTCCTGCAGGGTGGGCAGAGTCGTCCTGATTTTCCTGCCCATTAACAGTTCAGCTGGACTGGCTCCTGTAGAAGTGTTGGGTGTGGCTCTGTATGTCATCAGAGCGAGGACTGGGTCATCCTGGCGTAGAATGCTCTTTGCAACCTGAACAGCCCTCTCCGCGTGGCCATTACTTTGGGGAAAGTGGGGGCTTGATGTGACGTGCGAAAAGTCATAAGCTCTACTAAACTCCCTCATCTCTGTAGAAGCCAGCTGCGGACCGTTATCACTCACTAACACCTCTGGAATACCATAACGTGCAAAAGTAGCTTTAAGCCTGGTAACAACTTGGCTGCTCGTAGTAGTCGGTAGATGTAAAATCTCCAGAAATCTAGAAAAGTAATCAGATACAACCAAGTAGTTCTGCTTTTTAAACTCACATAGGTCTACTGCCACTTTCTGCCACGGTCTAGATGGTAGTTCAGTTGTAATCAAAGGCTCTTTCCTGTGTGTATTTCTGTTCTCTACACAAAAGGAACACTGTTGAACTTTAGTGATAATGTCATGTCTCATCTTGGGCCACCAAACTGATTGAAGTGCTCTCTCTCTACACTTACTTAAACCTTGGTGCCCGTCGTGAATCCTCTCTAGAACCTCCTCCCTCATGCTCGCAGGGATAACTATGCGGTTCCCCCTCACGACTAAGCCATCTAGCTCAGACAACTCTCCTCTGACCTGGTAAAAATCCCTCACTGACTCTGGAACTTTGTCAATGTATTCAGGCCAACCTGATCTAATGAAACTGCACACAGTCTGGAGCTGTGAGTCACTAGCTGTGCTGTGTTTTATCTCTGTGATCTTCTGTGCCTGACTAACAACAGAGTCTATGTGTGCTGCTACTTCATCTTGTAACGCACTGTCTCCATAACGCTGCTCTGGACCTCTGGATAGAGCGTCCGCCACTGCTGTGTGTCCAGCATCTGGTTGGGCGTCGTCCTGTAGGAGTATTTTCACTGGCTCGGTATTCAGCAGTCCTCCTGACCTGAAAACACCAGTCAGTTCATTCACTCTTTTCACAAGTCCCATGTTTACAGCTTCCTGACGACCCAAAAGACAGCTGACTCTCCCTCTGATAACATAGGCTTTAAATGAGTACACTTTTTCTTTGTACTTTGTTGTAGCCTGAAACAACCCCATGCAGCTGAGGTCCCCCCCTGGGCCAACCAAGCATGTATCTGGTGGGTCGAGCTCTATTTTTGGCTTCATCATTTTAAATGTTTTTAGGTTAATAACTGTGGCGTCTGCACCAGTGTCTATTTTAAAAGTTATTGGGACGCTGTGCACCTCCAGATTGACTGACCAGTCTTCCTGGCTGCTTATTTTCCCATTAACTTCACCCAAAAAATAAGGCTGCTTCACCTCCTCAGTGACTTCTCTCACTTGTTTTGAGTGACACGCACGCTCCCAGTGTCCCTGTCTGTGACACTTATTACACTTGCTCTTGAGTGCGGGGCATTTATTAATGTCTGAGTGTTTGGGTTTTCCACATCTCCCACAGCTCTCTGATTTCTGTGCTGTTTGGTGGTCGCTGCCAGCCTGCCACTGTCTGTGTCGTCCGCTCCTCTCCACGTGTGGGCCGCTGTGACCGCTCCTCTCCACGTGTGGGCCGCTGTGACGACTCCTCTCCACGTGTGGGCCGCTGTGACCGCTCCTCTCCACGTGTGGGCCGCTGTGACGACGCAGCATGTTCACGTGAACCTCGTGTGGGTTAGACTGAAGACTGACTTGCTTAGTAATCTCCTCTGCTTGCCGCGCTTGTTCAATAACTTCAGTTAATGTTAGGTCTGCTTTCAGCTGAAACCTGCGGGACAGTTCTTTATCTTTGATGCCCACCACCAGACGGTCTCTGATGTGCTCATCACGTTTGTCTCCAAACTCGCAGTGCTCTGCTAGCTCGTACAACACTCGAATGTACTGTTCTGCCGTCTCTCCTGCCGACTGGCTGCGCTGATAGAAACAGGC
Source organism: Garcialebias charrua (assembly GCA_038048925.1). Classification (NCBI taxonomy): domain Eukaryota; kingdom Metazoa; phylum Chordata; class Actinopteri; order Cyprinodontiformes; family Rivulidae; genus Garcialebias; species Garcialebias charrua. The sequence continues at coordinate 8,398 of JBBPBX010022175.1, forward strand.
CCGCTCGTGTATAACGTTACGGCGAGGGATGAAGTACTCGTCAAACTTCTTAAGAACAGCTTCAAGGTTTTTAGTTTCCTCTTCGTCGGCAAAGTTGAACGAGCTAAATATCTTTTCAGCTTCGCTCCCCATAGCATAAATGAGTGAACTCACTTGTGTTTCTCCATTGTCCTTATTTAGCTTCGATGCTAACCGGTAGCGCGAAAATCTCTGTTTCCACTCCGGCCACTCAGCAGGACAGTCAAACTTGAATTCACTCGGTGGGTTAAACTTCGCCATCACGATTCGTCCTTTTAGGCACTTCTGACACCATGTAATGTACTTTGTGGTACATAAAAATAGATGACGAAGAGGATGCAGGTCGTCTTCACACTGCGTACTTTATTGAACCAAGACTGCTTGTTCCCCGCTCGGGAAAGCCCCTAACAGCAGTACCCAGCATGCTTTGCGCATGCACTCTTAAAGTGACAGTACACTTATAACCATTCCTTACACTAACAGCGCCACCTGGGACTTTCATCCAGGAAATCAAATAACACGCAGGTGTGTTTGCAATAAGCAAGAGACAAGGTTCCAAGTTAAAGATAATTTATTAAAAACTATAAAAACAGAGGAATACCTGTCTGTAGCTAAATATATAAGAAAGAAAAATACAAACTATAAAACACAGTTGGCGAGGCTTACCCAGGTCCTGAATGGGAGGCTCCTAAATTAAAATAAATACATACACAGACACCCATGAACTCACACACACACACACACACACACACACACACACACACTTTTTGAATCCCTCCACCTGTCTGTGCTGGGGACTGCAATCACACAGAAAGAAACGCCACCATCCAGGCCACACGCACTTCCCTCGCCAATCTGCAGGATAAAAAATGAATAAATAATTTAAACAAAAGAGAAAAAGAAAAGTGCACAAGCTTCTAATAAAATACAGGTAAAGAACTCAGTAAAAACAATGATAAAATCCAAGAACGGTCACAGCAGCACTCCAGCAGGTGCTGCGCAAAAGCCTCCGCTCCCTCTTCTGTCTCGTGGCGTGGGTGTGTCCACGCCGCTCCAAATGTTTGCAGGACGAGCAACGTCTCTGAGGTTATTTCAAAACCCGGCAAAGCAGCAGTGGTGATTGTGGAAATGAATCTACAATTCACAAAAAATAGTTTAGAGCAAATTGATTAACATGAGATTGTTACCGATCAGGCGCTCTCCTCACTCCCGCACAAACGGGAACGCTCACAGCAACACGCTGGCAGGAGGAGTCACTTCACTCGCCATCAACGAGATTGTAAATACGCTAACAATTATCTGCTGATAAATAACTACACATTTGGAGCTAGATGCGCAGGAAGCCAACCTCACCTGTTCTCAGCATGTAGTAAATGTGACGCAGAAGCGCGGTGTGACGCGTCCGTAAACAAGCGTCTTTGAATCTCTGAAAGACGTATCAACCAACACCCTTACGCAGCCTACGCTCTTTTATAGTGAGCGCCCCCTAGTGTTATTGGCTGAGCAATTAATTATCCTGGCAGCAGGTGGGCTCTTCACCTGCTTCCTGCCACACAGTCAAAATAGAAAACTATGTTTTGTGTCTTGCAGACAGGAACACCAGCGTCCTGCGATACTGCCCCACCTCTGACACATGGACGGTGTTTTGCACCTGCTTGGCTCACATTCGTAAGGAGACGATGCTCTCAGTGGAGGACACCATCTACTTGGTGGGTGGCTACATCCACACGCTGCAGAAGAGCAGGGGTTACAGCGAGACGGAGGTCAGTGTGACGGTGGACACCTACAACGTCACCACGGGGGAGTGGGACCTGTTGGAGGAGAAGGCGTCCAACCTGAACCTGACGTGCACGCTGCACAACGACAGCATCTACATCATGAGCCGAAACATGAGTCTGACCACCTGCCTGCAGCACAGCATCTTTTATAAGTACTACATTTCTGGTGGCTTGGAGGCTATCAGACGTTTCCCGCCTCTGGGACCGAACATGCTGCTCTTTTCGCTTTACCTCCCCAACTGACTGTCAGTTGGCAGAGAACAACTGGACTGCTTGTTGTTGCCCTGAACAAGGTCGTGTTGTGTCCGTGGGAACAGTGTTTTTGACTTCGATGCCTTCAAATGACCACAGTCCATTTTACACACTGCTGTAGATGCATAAATAAGAGCTAAATGTGGGAAGTGAACGTGTCTCATATGGCAGCACATTCCATTTTGTGCTTCTAATGTGTTCAAATAAAGTTACAATGAAATCACAGCAGTAACTTTGGTTTCCCCTGAAAAAAACGCTATTCAATACCTGTGTAATAATATATAGGTTCTTATCAGTTTACTGATTTACCTATATTTTAGATGTAAATTGGGCAGGTTTTAGACTGACACAAAAATACATCATTACCGGTAATTAAACGAGTTATCTCTTTTTCAGTTTAACACCAATAATTCTGTGCCTTGGAGGTGAAATGTAAAGCCATGAAATGTCAATTTATGAACTGAATCATTTAAATAACAAATCATTAAATTACATCACACATTTGTCCATATTTGGATCGATCGAAATTTCCTATAACTAACTGTTAACAGATTAAACTTAGAGACAACAGAACAAGTTACCCTGATGCATGCTCAATAATCCAGGTAGAAAAATCTAAAAAAGCTAAGTCTGGTCCTCTGGACATTCAAAAAAAAACAACAAAAAAAACAAAACAAAGCAAAAAATTGTAGAAACGTTTCGTCTTTCGTCCGAAAGACTTCCTCAGTCTGAGGTGCTGGGTTCAGCTCAGTCTTATAAATAGCACCCTCTCACAGTGTTACAGTGTTATATTAACTTTGCTACAGGCAAAATAAACTTAAAGCTGCACTGACATCATGTTGTAACTATGCATCATTTTGCACTACACATATATATATACAGTATTATCATTCAACTATGTTCGTTTTTGCAAAATAAATTTTAAATATATCAGAATTTCATTACAAGTTATGGTAATTTTCTCGCTGTGACACGCTCACAGATATCCGAGAACTTCCGCAATACGTCACTGACGTACGGAGATGAGCCTCTGCTCACTGCGCACTTTGTAAACAACATGGCGACCGATACAGAACCGGACGAATTTAGCAAACTGAGTAAAGAAAAGAGCGATATTTATTCAGTTTGGGAAGCCAAAGTTATTTCAGGGGGTTAAACAATAAACAGCAGGTTCTAATTTATGTCTGCAGCTGTATTTAATGAAGCCTTACCAACGAGGAAGCAGCAGGTGTCAAGCCGCGACTTTACTTGACTTGTGAGGACAGAGGAGGACGTGATGGAACCCGTTCACGTCGTCCACAGAGCACTGATTGGTACTGCTTTAATTAATGTATCTATCTAATAATTATTCAACATTGTGTGATATTATCATCATGTATGCGGACGATACTGTTTTGTTCACTCATGGAAAAAATATAACAGAAGTGGCCACAAAATTGACAGGAGAATTGAAAAAGGTTGCTGCCTGGCTACAAAACTGCTGTCTCACATTAAATGTAGAAAAGACAGTTGCAATGTACTTTACAAACAGAAATAAATGTTTGGATTATCCTGATATCCATATAAATGGGGAAAAAATAAAAAATGTAAACAACTTCACCTATTTAGGTGTTACCCTTGACTCAAACTTGAATTTCAGAAACCATGTAAAGAAACTGCGCAACTCTTTAAAATTTAGTCTGGTGAACTTCAGGTACATACGAGGATCTCTTACTACTGAGGCATCATATATGTACTTAAACTCTATGATTTTCTCGCGTTTTCTGTATTGCATGACTAGCTGGTCACAGGCTAGTAAAACAGCTCTAAAGCCTCTTGAATCAATGTTCAAAAGTGCAATAAAAATTCATGATAGGAAATCCAGACAATATCACCACTGTCATATTCTTTTCAAATATGATCTTTTAAACTTTGACAATTTAATATTCCATGCAAATATCTGTCTACTTTTTAAAATCATCCATGGTATGGCTGCTCCTCCTCTAAGAAGGTTTGTCATATTGAACTCAGAAAAAACAACTCGAGTCACAAGGGCGACCTCTAGAGGAGAGTGCAGCATCCCTAAATGTAGGACCTCTTTTGCTAAATCCGTCTTTTCTGTTGTTGCCATGAGTCAGTGGAATATTCTGCCTAATGAGATTATAAAATGTACAAGTTTCCCAACGTTTGCACATCTGACAAGGAAATGGCTTTTATCAAAGCAGGTTTGCACCCACCAGTGATGACTGTGTGTGAGTGAAAGTACAGTTTGTAGGTTTGTTTGAAGAAGTGTGATTATGTATATATGATGTGTGTGTGTGTGTGTGTATGTGAGTGCGTGTGCGTGTGTGTGGTGTGTGTGTGTGTGAACAAACTGGTAGTGCGTGTGTGTGTGAGAGAACTGGTGAAATTTTGAAAGTTTTTTTATGTATGGTATATTTGAGGGGCGAGGTATGATATGTATGTAGTATATATTGTGTCTGTATTTGTGTTTAATGGTTTTCTCATCCACTTACAAAAATCCGTTACTCTTGTTAAACATCAACCTGTCCGGGGACTACAGGCGGAAATTAGTATTATTACTATAACCTGGCACAATGCATCTTTCCTGTTTTTGTAGGTCAATGTATTGTTGTGCACTGTCCCTGAGAAAACAAATAAATCATCATCATCATCATCATCATCATCATCATCATCATCATCATCATCATCATCATCAAACATTACTTATAGTTTAAAAAAGATGAGTCCCTTTGAAGTATCTGTTTTATTTTCTATGTTTATTCTAACATACGTTATCCCAAGTAACAGAAGAACGTTCTGAGAACGTTATTTTTAGGTTACGGGAACGTTCCCTCCTAACGAGGGTATGGGGTTTTCTCGTGGTTCTCAGAACGTTAGGTGAGAACGTTATGCTAGAACTTTCTTAGAACATTCCATAAATTTTATTATTATTATTATTATAATATGGATTGCAAATTATTCATTCATTCATTCATTCAACCTTTATTTAGTCAGGTAAATCTTTTGAACCTCATGGGCTCATTTACGAAAGCGACCTGCTAAAACTAAAGAACAATGAACAGCAGTGATAGAATTTCATTTGAAATTTGAACAATCAAAATAGATTCAAAGTTATTTATTCATCTACTGAACAATGTTTTTAACCCCTCAGAGAGAACAATTGCAAACAAACAAAAGTACACTTGTGTTATAAGAAAGAAAACTCAAATGTTTATTTTTTCCAAACCAAAAATGTGAACTATTCCAAACTACATTGTCCCTTTCTTTAAATTTAAAAGTCCAGCTTGAACATAAATCAAATTAAATATGTGTTTTGCCATGATTTCTAGCTTTCAAATACAAGTACCTGTACAATACTCTCATTGTAATGAGAAATTTAAGTTGGCTAAATAAATCTCCATTGCACAAATGAAATCTTTCAAGTTTTATTAAAAATGTCCACAATTCTTAAATCAAATCCAACAAAAGAAGCTGAATAATAAATTTGTGACCCATCACATCAAATGGGTTTATTTTTCAAAGTGGTTTGCGTAAATTTAGATAGTAAATAAGATGAATGAATAACTTATCAAATGGTTTAAATTAAATATCTGAAATAAAATCTTCACACCAAATATCAAACCATTTTCCTGATTATTAAGACAACACGATGAATTTGTCAGGATGATCTAAGTAAGAAAATGTATTTCTAAAAGTCAGTAATATATATGTTTGCTTGTAGGTCATTTTGACCAAATTTGACTTTAACCCCCGTTTGATGATGTGATGGGTCACATATTCAGTATGAAGTTCTAGTAAAACTAACCCTCTTTCAAAAACAAAGGGCGAGTAATCTGGTGATCCGACATAAATACATTCAGCTAATCCTCCTTTTAAAACATGGAGCGAGAAATCTGGTGATCCAACATGTGTTCACATATAAACAACTTCAGAGTCAGAGTCAGAGAGTCTTTATTGTCATTTGCACCGCATGTGGTACATGAGATGAAAACGAGATTATGTACACGAGGTCCCAGTTACATCCAACAACAAATGAAAGAGAAAAACAGTAATAACATCTAGAACTAACTAAGAAAAACATCAACTAGTAATACACTAAGCCTAATATAGTGGGAATAAACAGCAGCACGAACATGAGTTTGTATGAGCAGATGGTCACAGATGAACACAGATGAACACAGCAACAAGAAAACATATCAGCATCAGCATGATGTGATATTTTGCAGTGTTTATTTTTATTTTATTTTTATTTATTCATGAGTCTAACAGCCTCAGGGTAGAAGCTGTTCCTCAGTCTAGTGGTTCTACACTTGATGCTCCTCAACCTCCGTCCTGAGGGGAGTGGGGCAAAGAGTGAGTGTGCTGGATGAGTGAGGTCTTTCATGATACAGGTGGCTCTTTTCCTGCATCTAGAGGTGTAAATGTCTGTGATGGTGGGGAGACTGACTCCAACAGACTTCTGTGCAGCCTTCACCACTCTCTGCAGAGCTTTCCTCTCTTCAACTGTGCAGCCTCCATGCCACACGTTGATGCTGGAGCACAGGATGCTCTCCACTGCACACCTGTAGAAGGAGGTGAGGACTGGGCTGCTCAGACCAGCTCGTCTCAGCCGTCTGAGGAAGTAGAGTCTCTGATGACCTTTCTTGATCAGGCTGGTGGTGTTGTTGCTCCAGCTGAGGTTATCATTCATGTGTACACCCAAGTATTTGTAGCTGGAGACCACTTCCACTGCAGACCCACCTATTTTCAGTGGGGCATGGGTGTGTTTGTTCCTTCTGAAGTCCACAATCATCTCCTTTGTCTTCTTCACATTCATGTGAAGATTATTCTCTTTGCACCAGCTCTCCAGGTGTTCCACCTCCTGTCTGTAGCTGGACTTATCATTGTTTGTGATGCATCCCACCACCGTGTTTAGCACTTTGAGATTTTTATTAATGAAAAGTGCGTTATAAATGGAATTCATTATTATTGTTATTATTATTGTTATTATTATTATTGTTTCAGAAACAGTTCTCAACCATCATTAGCAAAGCAGATCCATCATAAACATTTCTCAACCATCAGGAGCAATTGGTATCCATCATAAACAGTTTTAAACTATCATTATCAAATCACATCATCAGGAGCAATTGACATCCATCAGAAACATGTTGCAACCATCATGTATAAAAAACCAGTGCCTTAGTGTACAGTCCAGGAACTTTAAAAAGCTAGAAGCAGCAAAAAAAAGCATAGAAAATTCCCTTACTTTGATTGAAGTTGAGGTAGACAGGCTTATTAGGTGGTTCTCATGTTCAAACATGGATCAGATGGAACTGCTTAGCCATTGAGCAATGATTCAACCATGAATGATGCAGTGTTTCCCCTAGTTAACTTGCCATGGCGGGGTGCTCATCTCATCCATGATTTTTGTTGACGGGGGGACGGACACGTCTGAGTGCAGCTTGTAGGGGCAGGGGGCATTCAGCACGAGGGGAGAGGCAACGTGAGCGCTCCCTTTAGCTTTTTAGCTAGAGAGCCTGTATTTTGTGCTGCTAGCTTAGTGCTATGCCAGTGCTGGGTGGGTGGGTCAAGTTTGGTCTGGTAGGCGGGGTGCTCAGTTCTGTTGATGGGGTGGCGCACCCCGCTTGTATAATGGTAGGGGAAACACTGAATGATGGGTACATGGGAGTCCAGATGTGAGTTCAGGTCAGGTGTGTGGTCTTGATGAGAGCAGGTCTGTCCATCAGGTCAGGTGTGTTTTCCTGTTTTGGCAGCAGTCATTGATGTGGATACATGACAGGGTTAGGCACAAGGTGTTGATGTACAGGTGATGGATGGAGAGGAGCTGAAGGAGGTAGTAGGATGGTGAGCAGAGAGCAGAGGACACATGTCTGCCCATGAGGTCAGGTGCAACAGGTTTTGTCTGTTGAAAGAGACACAAACATGAACATGTGAAGTTAAAGCAGGGTCATGACCTGCAATAAAAACAGAAAACACCGACAGAAAACAAGTTCAACTCACTGTTAGGCACAAGGTGGTGACGCACAGGTGATGATGGAGAGAAGCTGCAGGAGGATGGTGAGGAGAGGGCAGAGGACACAGGTCTGGCCATGAGGTCAGGTGTAACAGGTTTTGTCTGTTGAAAGAGACACAAACATGAACATGTGAAGTTAAAGCAGGGTCATGACCTGCAATCAGGGTTTCTGCAGGTTTGAACAACTCAAATTTAAGACCTTTTTAAGACCGGTATTAATCAAATTTAAGACCTATTCACAACGTATGTACACGACAGAAATGTGCAGAAGAAATGCATAATTACTTAATTACTTGAGAAGTAACTTTATTGAAAAAACGAAACGAACACATTTTACATGCAGTGTTATGGATAATATATGTATGTACAGTATATGATATATGTATGATATATTCATTCATTCATTCAACCTTTATTTAGTCAGGTAAATCTTTTGAACCTCATGGGCTCATTTACGAAAGCGACCTGCTAAAACTAAAGAACAATGAACAGCAATGGTAGAATTTCCATAAACAACAAACAAACAAACAATAAACAATAGAAAACAAAAGAGAGGAAAAAAAATAATAATAATATTTTTATTTTTTTTTTTTAACAAAGTATCAAAAAACTAGCAAAACATTATAAGGTAGACGTATAAAATCAAAGACAGGAACAAATCTGCATTGGTTTTTGCCAGGATTCCAACAGATTCTGAAAACCATTTAGAGAAGTCAAGTTCGAGAGCTTCAGATCTTTTTGTAAGATATTCCATGAAGCAGGAGCGGAGTAGGAGAAGGCCCTCTTTCCAAGTTCAGTCCTCACTGACGGAACATATATACAGGTAGTCCCCGAATTACGAGCGCTCTGATCTACGAGGTTCCAGACTTACGAGCTGGCGAATTTTTGGAAAAAACGCAAAAAATACTGAGTTTTCATGTGTTTTTTCACCACAGTTAGTTAGCTAAGCATATGGACACACGTTTCCGATCATTTTTATGCACTCATAAGCAGTTTTTGGATGAAAATAGAGTGTTTTTAGTCGCGCTAGCGAAACCGTTCCAATTTACGAGCGAAATTTCGGACTTACGAGAGACATGGCAACCGTTCCAAATTACGAGATTTCCGGTTTACGAGCGCCTCGTTGTAACGGATCTCGCTCGTAAATCGGGGACTACCTGTATATATATATATATATATATATATATATATGTATATATATATATATAATATATATGTATATATATATATGTGTATATATNNNATATATAACATATATATATAACATATATATATATATATAACATATATATAACATATATGTATATGTATGCTTGTATGTGGACTACATAAATCTGAGCTCCTCTTCCTTAGCAAGAATATCCTCCTCAATGTTCTTCAGCTCAGCTGCTTTATCCTTGCTAACTCTCCTCAGAACGTTTGACTTTATCAACTGAGCCATCTGACTGCCAGCCTTGCCTTCAGCCTGCTCTGCAAATTTGTCTGCATCTTTGGAAAGAGTTTCAGCAACTGTTTGTACTGTGGTCTTCCTTTTTTTGAGTTCCTCCAGGTAATCCTCTGCTGCCTTTCTCTTTTGGCCCTGTGCAAAAGACTCCTTCTTCTTTCTCTCCGTTTCAAGATGAAGACGGTATCTGTTCCTGGCTGATGCCACTGAGTTCAAGAGTTCTTTTGTGAGAGGGACTTTGGTTATGCCTCCATGTCGAGTGACATAGTCACATACAAGTCTCTGTGCTATTAGAGTGTCCTCTTGCATGTTGCAGGTTTCGATTTCCTCATTAACTGAAAAACCTCTCTCAACAGTTGCCTGTCCATGAGACAAAATCAAAAGCTTTTGGCAAAAAGCAAAAAGCTCTGGGTAGTTAGTAAGGTAGGTGCTCAAGAAGACATCCAGCCTCTTTTGCAGTGGTGTGAAGGAAAGGAACTCTTCATTCCTGCACTCAGACAGCATGGCTTCAAATTGTTGGATGATGTTGTCCCCTTAAAAAAAAAAAAGAGGAAAAAAGACAAAAAGAATTAAAATCATTACAACACATCAATTACAATATATCAACAACTTGTAACGGAAAATGAACAAATATCAGTTGCATCTACATTTATACTGGTCCATGCCAAATAGGGGTGCAGGAAAAAAATCTAATCTAGATTCATAGTCCTGGCGATTAAGAATCTATTCTAAATGCTCCAAAATCGATTTTTAATTTTACCCTGATGCATGCTCAATAATCCAGGTAGAAAAATCTAAAAAAGCTAGTATTCAGCTCAGTCTTTAGCACACTCTCACAGTGGATCAACCAGTTGGCTGATGACAGCTGAAACCAGCTGCTCACATGATGGAGGACCATCAGCCTAACAATGGATCGTTAGCACCCTGATGGTTGTTTGCTATTCACAGAGGGCTGAGTGATACTAGCAATAACAGCAACAACAGTTTTAAATAAATGTTCTATTTGTTTACATTGTTGTTTAATATTCTCAATTTAAAATTATTGTTTTAAATAAATGTTCCATTTGTACATACCAGCAGAAATTCCTCCCGTCAGCTGTTTGTTCTGCAGAACTGTTTGAACAAGGCATTTCATCTGCCTCTTGCACTTGTCTGCATCTCTAAACATGGCAGAGGGGTCCAGACACGCCATCTGCCTAACTGCTGGATATTTGAGAGGGCTCTTCTCCTGCATTCTTCTGACTATGTTGGAAAGTCCCTGCATGCAGTCTCTTCTAAATTCAAGGACCCTGAGCTCAGAAGTATTTTTGCTCTAGACAGGAGAATAAAGCAGACAATAATTAGTACAATATACTGGTACAAATCGCTGAACACAATCTACAAAAATATATTTCTAAATTATCACACTAACCTTTATGACGGATTCTGCACCCAACCCGATGTCAATGTCCTTTGGTTGGAGCCAGTTCTTCTTTTCAGCTACATCCAGTTTGATGAGCTGCAGTGTGGAGATATCTTGGAGGACCTCTCTCTTAATGAAGCGTCTGAGCAGACTCTAACAAAAGAAAATGTAATTACCATGAATTATAAAAATCTCAAACCATACATAAATTTCAGCAGCAGCAACAGTAGTACCGGTAGTAGTAGTTCTAGTTCTGGGATGAACATGTACAGGGCTGTCTGTAAAAAGTCTCTACCTTAATCAACTGAGCCAGGTCATTGCTGAGGAAAGGCATCAATGGCTCATCTGTCTGGTACCGCTTCAAAAAGGAACTGAAAAGCCTGGCAACAGTCAAGGAAAAGTGTAGCTTGGCCAAGATGAGAGGGTCCTTCATGGCTTCCTCCACTGTATCAAAAGATGCAGTTCCAGGATTTGGGAGCAGTTTTCTTCTTACAGCATCAATGTACTGTGTGAGTGACGGCCAAACTTCAATAGCCTTTTCAGTCACAGGCTGGTTTTCAAGCCAACGGTGACCACAGAAAGATAAAGGGAAGATGGTGGATTTGGTCACAGCGTGTAGTCTTCTCTCCTGGCTGGCACGTTGTGAAATAATGTGTGCATGGCTCTCAGCAGTTTCTCTACTTGCCATAGGGAAAAGCCACTTTTGACTGCATTGTGTAATGTGTGGAGTCCACAGCTCCCCACAGCAATAAGTTGAGTACCATCGTACATTTCTGCATGTTCTTGTTGGAAGAGCTCAAAAATTTTAAAATTGACATTGGGACCATCCATTGAAATGGACACAAGTCTCCTTAGGTCAAGACGGTCCACACACTCCTGAGGAAAGACAAAAACAAATATGAGACTTCAGACATTGTATTCTGTCTTATTTTGACTGAGACACAGGCCTAAATTATATTCATTAATTCAACCAAAAAAAATCAAATTATTATTATGATAAAAACAAGTCATAAATGAAATTAAAAGAAGCAGAAAGAAAATGTGTAATTATATCTGCTCCCTTTTTCCTCAAAAAGTTAAATTCAAACAAAATACACAGAGTCCACAAACAACAACTTATGTCAACAAACACTTATATAAGTTAGTACTAATACTATACTTATAAAACACATTTACAGAAAAATATAGCCTAAACAGATTTATCAAATTTGCATCTGAAAACTAAAGCTGTCATATAAACATGTTTGTTAAAAATAAAACATTTACTTACTTTTACATGCTTCATTAGGTCATTAGCTGTTGAATGCCCCATGAACTGGGATCCCAGGTATCTGGACTGTACCTGTCCCCCCTCCCAAAAACGAAGGTGTAGGTCCAGCTGCTTGTTTTTGGTGGTTTGATTCAGGCTTTCATCGAACATGAGCACAAACGGTCCAGTCACTTTGGAAATTAGTTCTCTTTTTATAAAGTCTGCTAGTCCAAAGCGGGTAATATATGCAGTTTTGTCTTTTCCACACTTAAAAGATTTGGCGATGTCCGAGTCTGGAAACATTGTTTGAAACAAGTCTCCAATTTCTTCATTTGCGTTGTACGAGTTATGTTTACTTATCACGTGGAGAACCCAGAGAACCTCCGCTCGTAATGTAGCCTCTGACCCGAAGACAACACGAAGTTCACTCCTGTTAGCGACGCTAACAGGAGCTGCGGAGCAGTTGTCTCTCCGAGGCAGAGTAGATGAACCAACGCTTGAGCAGAACTGGCTAATAGCGGTCGTCTGTCGCAGGCTTTTCACAGCGCTAACATGCTTGTCACTTTTTGAATGTGACTCTAAAGCCCGTACACCCAACGTTCCGAGTTTAATATTTCTTTTACATACGCAGCAGTAGGCCTCGAAGTCGCCGTTTGGTGAAGGCTTTAACCAAACCTTAAAGTCGTCCCTCTCAAGCCAAGTGATGTTGAATTTGCATTTTCCCATGTTAGCAACAGCACGCCGTCGTCTTCTGTTTCTGCTGTTGTCTTCTTCTTCGTTTTATTCTTGCCCACCGACGATCACGTGATGGACTCTCACGAAAACTGATTGGCTGCAATGCGTCACATGTTTGTCACGCAACAAGCTTTTTTTTTTCTTGGAGCGCTTGAGGCAGGATTACGAGGCGTTCGAAATTAAGACCTCCAAAACAAATTTAAGACTTCAACACATTAATTCGGAAAATTTGCGACTTTTTTTAGGCCTAAAATCGAGATTTTGACATTTTAGACTTTTTAAGACCCCGCGGAAACCCTGTGCAATAAAAACAGAAAACACAGACAGAAAACAAGTTCAACTCACTGTTAGGCACAAGGTGGTGACGCACAGGTGATGATGGAGAGGAGCTGCAGGAGGATGGTGAGGAGAGAGCAGAGGACACAGGTCTGCCCATGAGGTCAGGTGCAACAGGTTTTGTCTGTTGAAAGAGACACAAACATGAACATGTGAAGTTAAAGCAGGGTCATGACCTGCAATAAAAACAGAAAACACTGACAGAAAACAAGTTCAACTCACTGTTAGGGACAAGGTGTTGACGCACAGGTGATGATGGAAAGGAGCTGTAGGAGGATGGTGAGGAGAGAGCAGAGGACATAGGTCTGCCCATGAGGTCAGGTGCAACAGGTTTTGTCTGTTGAAAGAGACACAAACATGAATATGTGAAGTTAAAGCAGGGTCATGACCTGCAATAAAAACAGAAAACACTGACAGAAAACAAGTTCAACTCACTGTTAGGCACAAGGTGGTGACGCACAGGTGATGATGGAGAGGAGATACAGGAGGAGAGGACACAGGTCTACCCATGAGGTCAGGTGCAACAGGTTTTGTCTGTTGAAAGAGACACAAACATGAACATGTGAAGTTAAAGCAGGGTCATGACCTGCAATAAAAACAGAAAACACAGACAGAAAACAAGTTCAACTCACTGTTAGGCACAAGGTGGTGACGCACAGGTGATGATGGAGAGGAGCTGCAGGAGGTAGTAGGATGGTGAGGAGAGAGCAGAGTTTTGTCCTACATTATATACACTCACCAAGTATCAAGCTTTGTGTTGGCCAAAGGCTTTGACTCCACATCTTTATGAGCCCCCGATTGCCTCCCAGTCAAACTTCAATTGGCCAATAACTCTCTCCCGTAGACGAGCACGGCAAGATCTCCAACCAGCAAGGCTGAGCTGGTAGTCCGTAGAGACTTCACTTTTCGCCTTGGGACTTCTACATCTGGCACAACAGGCACCTGCAAAACACATGGATCTTGTTAACCAAATAATGATTAAACATTTATTTACAGTACAGTATTTGGAAATCTATAGTATAGTGTAACGACCCTGTGTTTGGTTCTGCTTTGGGTCCAAGTATTTCTGTGTATTTGTTCAGTTATACATGTACTGTGTTCTGTTGAGCTGTTGTGATTCTGTTGTCCCCCGCCCTCATGTGTTGGACTGGTCGTGGGGGCAGGAGAGGGGTAGGAGCAGGGAGGAGGGACCGGGAAAAGAGAGACGAAGAAGAAGCGTCTGTGTGTGTGTGTTGTTGTTAGCAGGCAGCTAGTGTGTTCGCTCGCGTGTGTACCGCGTTTTCTTTTAAGGCGTGAGCTGCAGCCTCGGTAATAGCAGCTCGTCCCTGTTTCTGAATAAACCCCGTTTGGCTGGACTCCGTCTGCAGTGTTGGCGTCATTACATTGGTGTCAGAAGTAAACCAACGCTACCGAGCTGAGTGAGTACTACTGGCTCGTCGCCTCCACCCGCGACAGCATTATGGACGGAGCGTTCTCCCGAGTGAAGCTTAAAGCGGAGGGAGAAGAGGAAGAGGAGGCCCGGAGAGAGGAGCTCGCTAAAATAACTCAGGTGATGGCTGCTCTGCGCAGCTCTGCAGCGAGCATGGCTGCCGAAGTAGAACTGAGTACCGGCGGGGGGGCGGGTCCGTCAACGCCATTTTCTCCAAGCGCGCCAAAAGCCTCACATGGCGGCAGCCATGACAGTTACGTCGTCCAAAACGTCACCGTCCCGTTGAAGACGCCCAAGTACTCCGGTAGGTCCAGCTGGGAGGCCTTCCATGCACAGTTTGAGCTGCTGGCTCATGCAGGGAGGTGGACAGCAGAGCATAAAGCCCTGCAGCTGGCTCTCTGTCTACAAGATGATGCACTGGACTGCCTGTTGTTGTTAAGCTCAGAGGACAGAAAAGACTATGATGCACTAGTTGGAGCTTTAAAGAGGCGGTTTGGACAATGTGTGCAACCAGACATTTTTAAAAATAAACTCTGCAACAGGAGCAGGTTGCCGGGTGAACCCCTGCGTGTTTTGGCTAATGACATTGAGAGCCTCACACGCAGAGCCTATTCACACATGCAGTCAGGGGTTCAGGATGAACTAGCAAAAGATCAGTTCATCAGAGCCCTGGCACCACCGGAGCTGCGTGTGCAGGTTCAGCTGATGCACCCCCGATCCCTGCAAGACGCATTGGACTTAGCAGTGGAGAGAGAGTGTTTGCTGGGAGTAGCAGCGGGAAACGACCTGAGAGGACAACCACCGGCATGCAGATCTACGGAGGGGGTAGAGCTGAACCAGGAGAAACCTGCTTGGGCCTCGGAGCTGACAGAAATGGTCCGAGCGGTGGCGCTACAGTTGACGCGGGACTCCTCCGCACTCCCAGCTGTTTGTTGGGGCTGTGGCCAACCGGGACACCTCCTGAGGCGGTGTCCTAAAACAGTCAAGATGCAGGGAAACGACACGGGGTCTGCGGGAGGGAGGAATCGCAGATCCCTACTGTAACCTCCACACCTTCATCGCCAGTGGGCGGGGGCCGACAGCTCGAACAGGGGGCCCGAGCCCAGAATTCCTTTGAAACGGACTCAGCCCCAGACCAAGCAACCAGGGTTGTGGTGGTTGGACGCACATGTGTTGGGGACTTTTGTTATGTCCCAGTCTCTGTGGAAGGGATCCCATGCACGGCCCTGATTGACACTGGCTCCACGGTAACGCTAGTGAGGCCTGATGTAGTACCAGACTGGACTCGGATCCAACCCACCACAGTGCAGCTGCGCACAGTCACTGGGGACATGGCACCTATGAAGGGGAGGGGGACAATGACTGTTAATGTGGGTGGCCGATCTATCACCCACCCTGTGTGGGTAGCAGATGTGCAGGACATGTGCATATTGGGGCTGGACTTTTTAAGGGCTGCGGGGTGCCAGTTGGATTTAGGTGTGGGGACATGGAGTTTTAAGGAGGGCCCTCTCATTCCACTGTTACCCACAGCTCCTGATCACGCTCTTATGGGTCCTATGGCCCGCTACATGGAACCTCAGGTCGCAGCTGTCAAACACACCTCCCCTCAGCCCAGCCAGATGGCTGCCACCATGGCCCCCGCACCTGCGAGTCCTATGCCCCCAGTGTGGGTGCCCCAGAAGAACCGAGACTATGTGTGGACTGAACAGTGCCAGGGAGCGTCTGGCCATCTGCGGCAAACTCTGACTGAGCCCCCAGTCCTCGCTCCTGCAGACCCCTCCCTCCCTTTCATCCTCGAGATGGATGCTAATGGCGTGGGGGCCCGATCCCAGCAGAGTGACTCGGTAATCTGCAGAGGGTTGCAGGTGGTCGGCACAGACAGCTGGAGGCACCAACAGGAACAGGACCCCGATATCCAGCCTGTGTTGCAGTGGGTGGAGAGACAACTGAAGCCACCGTGGGAGGAGGTTTCTGGGCTCTCGCGGGCAACTAAAAGGTTGTGGTCCAAGTTTGAGGCTCTGCGTCTGGAAGACGGGGTGCTACAGAGGTCATGGAAGGACCCCTCCACGGGTGAGGAGCGGTGGCAGACTGTAGTCCCAAAAGGCCTGAAAGACGTAGTCCTGCAGGGCGTGCATGGAGCGTCTGGGTCTGGACATTTTGGCGTTACAAAGACTCTACGCCGCCTCCGACAGGGGTTTTACTGGGGCCAGTACAGGAGGGATGTGGAGAACTTCTGCCGCCATTGTGACTTCTGTACAGCACGGAAGGGGTCGACAGGTCGGTCTCACACCCGCCTACAACAGTTTGTTTTAGGAGCCCCGATGGAGCGAGTGGCCGTGGACATCATGGGCCCCCTACCATGCTCAGACAGCTTAGAGACAGCCCATGCAATTGCCCTGAGGCAACAGGAGCAAGCGGGCATGCGCCAGAAACTGAACTATGATGCAAGAGCGATGGGCCGACACTTTACTCCAGGAGAGCTGGTCTGGGTGCACAACCCTCGTAGGAAGAAGGGACGGTGCCCGAGACTGGTCAGTCAGTGGGTGGGTCCCTGCAGAGTGTTGGAGCGCCTGGGGGAGGTGGTCTACAGAGTGCAGATGCCCCAAAACAGGAGAAGAGTAGCTCTGCACAGGGACAGGTTGGCCCCCTATGCACCGCAGCCCCCAGAAGGCCAATGGTCGGGGTCTCGGGTGTGTCCGCCAACGTCCCCAGAAGTTTTATCACTGCCGTCGAATGAGGTCCCAGCCGCAGAGTCGGGAGCGCTCTGCTGGGAGCTCGCCCACGACAGACGAGGAGGGCTCCAAGACGGTTCGATGACTTTGTTTGTCCCCTCGTGGGCGAGGGACTCAGTAGTGGGGGGGTAGTGTAACGACCCTGTGTTTGGTTCTGCTTTGGGTCCAAGTATTTCTGTGTATTTGTTCAGTTATACATGTACTGTGTTCTGTTGAGCTGTTGTGATTCTGTTGTCCCCCGCCCTCATGTGTTGGACTGGTCGTGGGGGCAGGAGAGGGGTAGGAGCAGGGAGGAGGGACCGGGAAAAGAGAGACGAAGAAGAAGCGTCTGTGTGTGTGTGTGTGTTGTTGTTAGCAGGCAGCTAGTGTGTTCGCTCGCGTGTGTACCGCGTTTTCTTTTGAGGCGTGAGCTGCAGCCTCGGTAATAGCAGCTCGTCCCTGTTTCTAAATAAACCCCGTTTGGCTGGACTCCGTCTGCAGTGTTGGCGTCATTACAATATATTCATCTTTGCAATGAATATGCCTAAGCCTATTTTCTATAGCTTTATTGCATACCATCAAGGGGTATCGTATCACTTCTCATCTATCATTTATGTGTGCAATCAAAAGACGTAGAAATAAATTGTATTGTAATGTTTCCCCAAATATGAGCGAGTTCCGTACTTATGAGTTGCTCGTAAACCGGAAATTCGTACGTCGGAACAAGAAACACGCGTTCTCGTAAGTCCGGATTTTCGCTCGTAAGTTGGAACATTTATGCTAGCGCTACTATTTTTCACCTCTCCTGCACCAAAGGCTATTCTCCCAGCACGTTTCTGTCGCTCTATCACCCCATTAACTCCAAGTGAGTTCACTGATGCCTTTAAGAGCACTGAATTCTGCTCTGCTGTCAGCCTGGACCCATCTCTACATCCTGAGGACTTCATCAGCTCCTTCCATCACACCTGCACGACGATCTTGGACTCCATCGCTCCTCTCAAACAGGCATCTTCAAAGAACAAACCTTCACCATGGCTCAACGAAACGACGCGAGCTCTTCGACAACGTTGCAGAAAAGCAGAACGAAAATGGAAGCGCGACCGGCTTCATGTATCTCAAGGAATACTGAGAGACTGTCTCTGTGAGTATCATAATGCTGTGAAACAGGCCAAGTCACAGTACCTCTCCAATTTAATCTCCACCAGCTCCAACCGGCCGAGGACGCTTTTCAGCACACTCCAGTCTGTCATCAACCCATCTGTCAATGTTCTGAAAACTGCCACACAGTCTACCTGCGATGACTTTCAGAGCTATTTTGTCAACAAAATAGACTCTATCAGACAGAACATTGTCAGTTCATCCAACACCATCCAGTCTTGTGCGTCTGCAATAACCACAGCTGTTTTTGACCAGTTCGACCTGGTTTCACTGCCTAACCTCACCAAGGTGGTTCAGCAGATGAAACCAACTAACTGTTCTCTGGACATCATTCCCTCTAAAATGTTCAAACAATCCTTTGATGTAATTGGTCCTTGTGTTTTGTCATTCATTAACAGCTGTCTATCTTCAGGTTTTGTGCCATCTGCTTTCAAACATGCTGTGGTCAGGCCTCTTCTCAAAAAACCAGGCCTAGATCCTACAGCTCTCTCTAATTTCAGACCAGTTTCACATCTGTCATTTCTATCAAAGGTCCTGGAAAAGATTGTTTTTACTCAACTTCAATCGTTTCTAGAACTCAACAACCTGTTTGAAAAATTTCAGTCAGGTTTTCGAGCTCGTCACAGCACTGAATCTGCACTGCTCAAAGTACAGAATGACATTCTTCTGTCTCTGGATGCAAAAAACCCTGCACTGCTGGTGATGTTAGACCTCTCAGCAGCTTTTGACACCGTCGACCATCAGGTACTAATCAACCGCTTGTCTCAGCAGGTTGGCCTCCAGGGAGCTGTGCTTGAGTGGTTCAAATCTTACCTGTCTGGGAGAACTTTTTCTGTCATGATAGGCGACCTGTCCTCCTCTTCATCAACCCCTCTGACCTCTGGCGTACCACAGGGATCTATTCTAGGGCCAGTCCTCTTCTCTCTTTACATGCTGCCATTAGGATCAATCATTGCACGTCATAACCTGTCTTTTCACATGTATGCAGACGATTTACAAATCTATCTGCCAGTCACTCCCAACCCCTCACTCAGTTCAAACACTCTTGTCAACTGCTTAAATGACATTAAGCACTGGCTCTCTCAAAACTTCCTCCACCTAAACACAGATAAAACTGAATGCATTTTATTTGGTGCACCTGATGACACCAGCAACATCCTTCCCAGTCCCAGTGTTGGTTTTCCCCTCCCCCATTTCAACCCGGTGGTCAGAAATCTTGGAGTGCAGCTTGACTCCAACTTAAAGCTTGATAAACAGATCAGTTCTGTTGTCAAGACCAGCTTTTTCCAGCTCCGACTGCTCTCCAAAGTAAAGTCATTTCTCAGCCGTGCTGATCTGGAGAAGGCCATCCATGCCTTTGTGACCTCCAGACTTGATTATTGTAATGCTTTGTATGTTGGTATTAATCAATCCTCCATCTCCCGTTTACAGCTTGTACAGAACTCTGCCGCGCGCCTTTTGACCAACACACGAAAATATGAACACATCACTCCTGTCCTGTCCTCTTTACACTGGCTCCCGGTTCAGTTCAGGATACAGTTCAAGCTGCTGCTGTTTGTTTTCAAAGCTCTGAATGGACTTGCACCTCTGTACATCTCAGAACTTTTGAAAGCCCATCAGCCCGGCAGAGCTTTACGATCTGCCAGTCAACACCTGCTGGAGGTGCCTCACTCAAGGTACAAACAATGGGGAGACCGGTCATTTTCTGTTGCCGGCCCTAAAGCCTGGAACAGTCTCCCCCTTGAGCTGCGTGCCACCTCTGATCTGACTCTGTTCAAAACCAGACTGAAGACACACTTGTTCAAAAAAGCTTTCAGTGTGTAACTTTTATTACTTTTGGTATTTTAGTATGTAGCATTTTTTATTTCCATTGCCTTTTTATTTCCTCTAGTTCAAATAAGCTTCCAGTGTGCAACTGTTATTACTTTTGGTATTTTAATATGTAACATTTTTTATCTACATTGCCTTTTTATTTCCTCTTGTTCAAAAAGTTTTAGTTTGTAGCATTTTTTATTTCCATTGCCTTCTTTTATTGCTGTTGTTTCTTATTCTATTTTCATTGATTTATTGTTCCAGTTTATTCATCTTTTTATCCTGTTAAGCACCTTGGTCAATGCAAGGCATTGTTGGAAGGTGCTATACAAATAAAGTTTATTATTATTATTATTATTATTACTACGAACACTCGTTTTTCATCAAAAACATTCATACTACTTCATAAACATGCTCAGAAATGTGTTTCCAAACGGTTAGCTAACACACTTTCATCTAAAAACACAAAAAAGTGCTGTATTTTTTACAAATTTACTGCTCGTTCGCCAGCTCGTAAGTCCGGGACCTCGTATGTAAGAGCGCTCGTAAGTCGGGGACTACCTGTATACTGTACTCTTACTTTCAGATGGGCTTGACGAGAGTGTGGAGCTGTAAACACCACCACAGTCACATGCAGCATGACTGTTGGAATGTGGATTGACATAATGTCAGAACAAACCAAGGACCTTATTCTATGGTTGCCCCGTGAAACAATTAAAGCAACATGTTTTGCAGAAAGCTAAAAACTTGGACTCCAGAAGTGAATCATACATGCAAATAACACTGTGAAATATTTATTGGCTGTTTCTCCCTCTGGAATAATCATGTTTATTTCAGATGCTTATGGTGGTAAATGCAGTGACAGGTTTATAACACAGAACTCTGGGTTTCTGGACTATCTGCGTGCTGGAGATGAGGTGATGGGTGATCGTGGTTTCACAGTGAGGGACCTGCTGCAAGAGTGTGGTGTGTCAATGTAATCGTTCCAGCATTCACACGCAAAGGATGCCAGCTTATTTCAAGTGAGAAGTGAGAAGACATTAAATGTAAACATTTTTCTCAAACATGTACAGTACTGGTGTACTTGCTGTAAACGTAACACAACTCTTAACATGTTTTTTTAAAGGATGCAATGTTAACTATATTACATTAGAAAAGTATTTGCTAAAATGATTCATTTATTATGTACAATAGTTGCAAGGTTAGTTTTTTGTGTGCACTATATCAGTTAATTTTGGATTAAACTACTGTTCTAAATGTCACTTTTTTCATTATCAGGTTTTTAAAGACCTGTCTATTTCATTATTTGTTTTCGTTTACTGTATTTTATTAAAAGTTCTCAAGGTGCTTCATTTGTGAATCAGTGAAGTCTTTGTCAAAAGAAATGTCAAGCTCCAGGTGCTCAGTTGGTGTCCAGATAAACATCTTGCAGCTCAAAAGTCCAAGACAACATCATTGTTAGCTGGACCTGGAGATGTGGATTTTTAATGCTTAGACTGGACTCTGTGTTTGCCTTAAGGTAAATAAAGTGTCCCACCTCTCTTAACATAACAGGACCAACCTTGTTACTGTGAAGATACTGATAAACTTCAGAGCTTTTCAGATTGCTCATCGCTTCACCATCTGAAGCAACTGTCAACAAAGTAGCTAAGTATGCTAGTAGCTAAACATGCTAGTGTACGTTATTTTCGGACACTTCTTCAAGTCGTCCTCCCACCCCTCAATAGCTGTAGGTAGCGGTAAAACTATTTCTCCACATTTGAGTTGTGATCGTTTGTGTTCCCACATATTTTATGACCTAAAACCTCTGACGAAAACCGGCTAGCGTGTAAAAAAAGTGCCGGTTCTGACTTTCGGCGGAAGTCGTACACATAATTCGTGCAAGGCATCATGGGGGCTAGGAATAAGGTGGATATGGCTTATTTAAACGCTAGAATAACCTAACCTGCAGTGTTTTACTTGCCTCAAATTATCTGCCTCAGCAGCATACACACCCGTTTTAGCTCGTTGTTAGCTTAGCTTTTAGCAACAGCAGGTTTTGTTCATTCATGTGAACAGAGCTAAAACAGCTAGCAAATAAAGAAAACAGAACCGATTACCTTCAACTTCCAACTGAATGTCCAGTCGTCGTCCAGAGTCAGACCAGTCGACGTCTAATAAAAAGCAAGTTTTACGAGCGCTGAGTCCGAGACAACAACAGCTTCTTGTCCGACAGATGAAAAGGAAATAGCTACATTTGAACGAAGCGCGCGAAGCAAGAGGCGTTGATTGGTTGGATATGATCACATGCTACTTCCCCCGATAAACAAGAGTGGCGTTGATTGGTTAGGACAAAGTTCACATGCAACCTGACAAGCAAGAGTGGCGTTGATTGGTTGGGACGTACATGATCACAGCAAACAACTTCACGTTTCACGCCTGGAGTAACGCAGAATAAAATTGAATAATGATAATAATAATACCCTGATGCATGCTCAATAATAATAATAACAATATATATATATATATATATATATATATATATATATATATACAGGTGACCCCCGACCTACGACCCCATCGACCTGCGAACCACGGGACCTACGAACATATCATATTTAATAAAAATATGAAATTACTGTATTAAAAAAAAAAAAAAATTATTATTTTTTTTTGTGTTTAAATGTTCTTAATTTCATGTGTACATCACTTTGTTGCAGCTATGGTTGTTTTAAAGGCTTTATAAATAATAATTATGATAAAAAAGATCATTTCTGATCATTTTTGAGCAATCTTGGGCAACAGGAAGTAGGTCTTCAGTTTACACGGTCACAAATTAATGTAGAACACCGGACGGCGTTTTAGGTTCAGTCACTGGGGTCTCCGGTCACAAATTCATGTAGAACACCGGACGCCATTTTAGGCTAGCTGCCGGGAGCCGGCCCGAAGACTGGTGACCAGGATGGCTTCATATGGATTAATTACGAGCTGGAAACGTCTCTGTGAACTTTGTGGATGTCTAAGGCAGCAGCGGATTTATCGCAGATCGTGCCAGGCCGCCACGGGAACACCTCCGGCCAGGCTCTGGCCTGGCTAGCTCCAGAAGCTAACACGGGAGCTAACACGGTAGCCGGCCGAAGACTGGTGACCAGGATGGCTTCATATGGATTAATTACGAGCTGGAAACGTCTCTGTGAACTTTGTGGATGTCTAAGGCAGCAGCAGAAGCTGCAGATTGATCGCGCCGCCGCTCCAACACCAGCTCATGGCTTGGCTAGCAGAAGCTAGCCAGCTAGCTAACACAGGTCTGGAGCGGCTGCGGTGGTTCACTGGCCGGCCGGCGGGGCTGCTAGGCCCGACAACAATCAACGCATGGCAACCTAAGATGTCGGCTTTGACCATCTCAAAGTAAGAAAATATATTTTTATTTATTCTGTAAATGTGAATAGCAATGTTTAACATTACAGTACACTACTGTACATGCTTAAATGTGTGCGCGCGCTCCGTTAGCATGATAAATAAAGGTTGAATGAATGAATTTTTTTTTTTTTAAATAATTTTCACCCCCCACCTGCGAACCGATCGACCTGCGAACCGTTCTTAGGTCCCTAAATCGTTCGTAAATCGGGGGTCACCTGTATATATACATATATATATATATATATATATATATATATATATATATATATATATATATAATATATATATGTAGCCCCTGGTTTCTTTTTAAAAACATAAAAAGAAAAGAAAAACCCATGCATTTAAGGCCTTTTAACATTTGCAAAATTTTTACAAGGTTGGTTGTATATATACAGAAAATATAAGTGAGAAGCTTGTATTATTGTTCTTGTATATTTTTAAACTGAGTGATTATACATGCGGGGAGCGGTTACTGTTGTAAGTAGGACTGGAAAGCACCTTGCATGGTAGTCTGCCGCCACCGGTTTATGAATGTGTGTAGCATTCAATATATGTGTAGCACTTTGAGATTTTCAGTAATGAAAAGTGCGTTATAAATTGAATTAATTATTATTATTATTATTATTATTATTATTATTATTATATGAAAGCTGAAGCTTTTCTCGAGGAGACTTGTTTACTTAAACAAGTGTATTATTGTTTAATCATTTACCTTGTAGTGGACATGACCTTGTCCACTTTTAAGACACCTGTGTACTTTTGAACTGTCCAGTGATGACCTTTACTGACCTCTCAGTGAAGCAAGACATTTACTACAAAATCATTCATTTAGCTATAATCTGATAAATATAGTCACCAAAAGAGACTATTTCTATCTTTGATTTGATCCTAATGTGATCAAAAGAATAACTTTTGTCATTCTCATGATGGTGCTTTTAAGCTGTGTTATTCTGTGAGAGTTAAACTGTGTCCACTGCTGTGTTAAAGGGAAATATCGGGTCACAGAGACCCGACTGTTCTGTTTAGAAATAAGAAGACAGTTTAATCAGTTGTTTTTCATTGAACAAGGCTCCAGCTTTCTCTGTCTGTTCCTAAACAAATCTCCCTCTGCTGCTGCTTGTTAACCTTGGGTTTGATAAGACAAATGAACTCCTCGACTGGTCCTTCCTTAAGTACTAGTCTAAGCTGTGCTGAAACGCTTCAGAGAGTTGCTGGGAACTTCCAAAGAGATGTGAACTTTCCCAAGAGCTGGACACGTGTGGTCAAGAGCTAACGACCGGCGTCTTCAGCTAAGGACTGATAACAGGCTGTTATGAGTCTACTTCGAACAAGCCGAGCTCAAAAACTTTGTTTATTCCCTCCTGGAATAAGTTTATCTTGAAGTCAGAGGCCTGAAGCTGACATATTCTCTGATGACCAACGCGGAAGCCAGGAGACGTTGAAACGTAAACTAAAACCAGTTTTGGACGTGCTGAGACTAAAGGACTCTGTGCATCTGAAGGCTGGTGTCTTCCCTCTTACCGGGCTGTCGTCAAAAGGTAAAGGAGCTGTTTACAAAACGTACCTGGATTTTAGCAGAAGTCTGATGGGAAGTGTCACTCTGGTCTCATGCTCAGGATAATGTTCTTCTTAATTCTTTCCTCCTATTTCTTTTCCCTCTCAACCTAAGCTGGAAACTATATTTTTAAGCTAAAAGAGCCCACAGACTAAATATGTTAACATCCAATATTTAAGTCTGTTGTGTTAAATTTAAGTGTGCTGACGTATTTGAATTGAAAGAAAGTGAAATCATGTCAATCAAGTGTAATGGTGTTAATTTAGTTGATTTATTTTAAATAAATGATAGTGTCTCTTTGACATATCAAACTAAGTTAACGTGTCCATTGTCACTTAATGGCTCTGTTTATTTATCCATCATAAAGATCACAGAAATATTGAATAAACTGAAAAAGAAGAGAATCCGTGAAATTACTATTCAATCTGAATAAGTAAATTAAGGTAAAAAGGAGGTCAGTATTAAACTGACCCCCCCTTTAACCCCTTTACATCTGGTGGCCTCGTATCGGCTTCTAAAAGTTTATTGATAAATCTGTGGTCTCAGTCATGAACTGTAACGTCATGTTTGCATAAAAGGATCCAAGTTTTAAACTCTGAGGATAATGATTTTGGCTGGAAGTGTTCAAAGCAGGCAGATTCTGCATGTTTTTATCATTTGAAGCTGTGAGATTATTATTGTTTCAACTCTGTTAGACGCTGTTGGAAGCATTCAGGTGAAGTTTTGTCAGCCGTAGTCTGTGGAGGTTCTGGTTCGGTCCAGTTCACGCGGACTCCTGTACAAAGCTTTGTTTGACCGCCGAGTCAGAAGCCTGAAAGCTAATTTAACATCTACAAGATTGCTGTTGTGGTATTTTACATTTTAAAGAAGGTCGAAGCAGCATATATGTTAGAACGTTGTCGGATAGTGGTTCTGAAACCCGAATTCTGCTCCTTTAAAGTGGACGGAACCGACCTGAACGCGCTCCGAGTGAGTCCGTGTTTGTTCAAACAGCTGCAGTGCTGTGTTACTGAGCGTAACTAAGTTTGCCTGTCTAGATGTGCGCGCCGCATGTTTCAGAATTTTGGGAAGTTAAATTGTAGCGTTTGAGTTGTTTTAAGAGTCTATAAAGTTGTGGTCTGCTGTGCAAGCTAACGTTAAGAAGACGTGTCTCATGTCCGTTTATGAGCTGTGATTGGATGATACGAGTGCTGTGTGCTGTGAATCACTCTTGTAGCGAACGCTGATTCGCTGTTGTGTGCTGTCAATCACTCTTGTGGCGAACGCTGATTCGCTGTTGTGAGCTGTCAATCACGTCGCACGCCGTTGCGACCAGCCCACTTTGTCGTCATTTCCGGCACGACATTGGTCGAAGGTAAGGATCTACATTCGCCATGTATGCTTGTAGAATGAACTACTGACGCTGTGATTGATTTGTTGACGCCACGTATGTTGTAGCGAGCTCCGCCTCGCAAGCACTGAAGCTGGTGACGCGCTACGCACGCTGCGTTGGCCCGCCCATTTTTGTCGTCACTTCCAGGTGCCGCACTTTGAGTGACAGGTCACACTCGCTGGTTCACACTCGTTCACACACGAACACACACTTAAACACTCATCTGAAGCCATCAACACTGTCTAGCAACATAAACTTGTCTCTGACAAGAACGCGGTTCGAGCAATTATCACGTTCTTACTGAAAACTAACCCTAATAGGTTGTTTTCTTTCCATGTACTGATTTAAACTCAGTCGCTTCGTGATAACATACTCGACGCTGCCCCCTGCTGGACGTTAATAGATGAGTTTTCTCTCAACACCTCATAAAGTCAGCATTTTTTATGGTAAAAATTACCAGCTTTAAAATTGTTCTGTACACAAACAAAAAATCCTGTTTATTTTAAATAAAGAATTTTTGAATAACAGAGGTACAGACGAACAATTGATGCTCATTTTAAATACTGAAGAGATTTAAAATAACACTCAAAAAAGCATCTTTTATTTGATTTTCAGATTAAATAAAATTAATAAATAAAATGATGGAGAACAGAGAATTTCCACATTAAGCTCTTCACATCTCTGAATTTTAAACAGAATTGGTGTACACTGTACACTTTTAGTTAAAAATTGCATTTTTAACGTTTTTCTGTGTAAAATTAATGACTCCAGTTTATTTTAAATACAAAATTTAAAATAAACAGAAAGCATCTGCTGACTTGATTTTCACAAAAAATCAAAACAAAGATAGCAGAACAACTTTGAGGATGTCAACAGACAACAAATTGATAAAAGTCACTGATTTTTATTTGGAATGCCATCTGTCATGTTATGCTAAGCACACAAACACCTCCAGTTTATTTTAAATAAAAAATATTTAAAATAAAAAGGTAATCCATCTTTCACTCCTGATAACTGTCAAAATACAGCAAAACAGTTTAGCCAAACTGCAATACATCTTTTTTAAGGCATAATGGAGCAGCATTCTGGGTACATTTTAGTGTGAACAATGTATTTATTTCGAATCTTTTAAATAGTGTTTGAGTAAGTAAAACGGACGTCATGCTTGGGTTAGTTAGTAACTGTTGTTGAAAAATAAGTTATATTTTAAAGTTAACACTGCAAAAAGGCATTTAACTTTTACAATTCATTTGAGGGTAAAACCTGAAGAAGGTACCTATGAATAGAAATACTTTTTACACAGTGAAACACTTAAACCAGACAGCTGATTAGTTTGATTGACTCAGTGCTGCATTAAAAGTGAAGATTTATTTGCACACATTAAAATTCGAACTGTCTTATTGATTTTCACAAAAAATCAAGTTAAAGATGGAAGTTCAAGACGGTACGCGTCCAAGGCTCATACAGTATGTGCCTCTAGAAGACCCATACATCAGAGGGTACCAAGAGGAACCCCGGAGCCATGAACTTGCTCCCCCTGCACCTTGCACAGAGGAAAAATCTTTCTCATTGTGTGGTGACTACTCAGCTGCCCGAAATGTCTTGCAGAGAAACGATGAACATCCATATTTTTTCTTTGCCAGAATTTTGAAGGCGTATATAGGTGACATGATGGAACCTGACCTGGAAGAGCAGACGCTTTTCAAATCTGTTTTCAGGGATAATCTAATCCCTGATGTTAGATTCGAGTTGCCATGGAACTTGGCCTGGGGTGATTTAGAAGCAACATCTTTGAATGAAATAGTAGAGTGTGCTGCGGATGTCTTTGCAGCTAACATGCAAGCCAAAACACCCTTACAGGTGTCCCCGAATGAAGCGGTCAATTCCCACTCGCTGGAGCTAGAAGGGACAAGTTCATCAACTCCCTCTCCTAACAAAGGCGAAAAGAAACAGACCTTTCAACCTGACAAACCACAAAGTGGGGGTATCCGCGGGAGAAAGAAACCAAAATGGTTCAGATCGTACCAGATGGGTGAAAACCAAGGTCAATCGGCGGGTGGACTTCAAAAGAAATTGAAGGATGGGGACCTATACTCATGTAACTATGCGTTGTCCCAACAGACACCCCCGAGCCTTGGAACTGCACCTCCCGCGCCTCGAACTGAACAGTTCGAAACAGGCAAAGAGTCACGAATGTCCCGGAATAATGGCCCAACACCTCTATGCTCGGAAGAGACAGAGGAAGTAAGTAGTTTGTCAGTAGATTTGAATGTTACTGTGCTTGACCAACCTGATACAATGAGTGGCATTATCATTGATAATGACACTATCAACATTGACCGACCTGGAGCGATGTGTAGCACTGTCTTTCACAAAGACTCAGAGCACACAAATAACTCAGCGCACACTACTTCTGACATTGCCATGGATGTTGACAGCAAACCAATTGCTGACACACAACAACATCCTGAAGGTCATGATGCTGACAGCCAACAAGATGCTGACAGTA
This sequence comes from Garcialebias charrua, assembly GCA_038048925.1. NCBI lineage: Eukaryota > Metazoa > Chordata > Actinopteri > Cyprinodontiformes > Rivulidae > Garcialebias > Garcialebias charrua. The sequence continues at coordinate 37,576 of JBBPBX010022175.1, forward strand.
AACAAGATTACACAGCCAGAGTCACACGTGAACAGAAACGTGGACAAAGACCTGTGAGGTTTCTGTGTAACTTTATGCAAAGGGGGGTGGCTAAGAAAGCCTACCTGCCCATCACACTGGAAGGTGTCCTTGAGCGTGAAGCCCTCCTGGATGGCAGTTCTGATATAACTATTATGTCGGCCAAGCTGTTCGAGGAGCTGAGGACCGCCGCCAACGGTGTTGACGGGCAAATACCCTTTGAGGAATGTGCTATTGAGCTACAGGGTCTCGCAGAGACGAGAACAACCCTAACAGCTATGGCTATGGTTCACATGCAGATTGGCAAAACGACACTACACCACCCAGTGTATGTGTCCACACTTGACTCATTCCCATTTCTGGTTGGCCAAGACTTTATAAACCGTTTTGAAGCGATTATAGATTATGGTCAACAGAAAATGTGGGCAACAGTGAGAAAACCCCTGCCAATAAAAGTGCCTCCTCGTTGTGGTACAGACTGCCTAACCGCAGGTACCGCAGTGGCCACGAGGGACTCCCCAACCGTGGTCACAAGCCCGGTAAGTGAACCTTCAACTACAGGTGAGACAGTAGAGACTCAAAAGTTGGACCAAACTCTGGCCCGACAAGAGAACCTCCTCTGCGAGCTGACACAGTCAGCACTCACTGAACACTACCTACCACAGGTAGTGAAAGGTGTTGAGATCCAAGGATCCTACACCGAAGAGGCTGTACTGTCCTATGGGACAGGTAATTCAGCTATCAGCCAAGCTTTCGATGAAACCTTGGTTCAAGGACATGTGAGTCCTGGAAGTGGCAGTCCGCGACATGCTGACAGTCACTTGGATTTCAGTGTCACAGATTTTGAGGACCCCTCCTCCAACAAAAGGGGGGTGTACTCTCACTCTCTACCACAGGTAGTAGACTGTGTGGAGGTCCGAGGATCCCACACCACAGACGCTGTACTGTCCTCTGGGACAGGTAATTCAGCCATCAGCCAAGCTTTCGATGAAACCTTGGTTCAAGAGCTTTTGAGTATAGAACTACTCAGAGATGACATAGTTCTTACAGACTCAAAGAGCACCTCTTCAGTCATGAAGTGGGAAGACACACATCACAACGACAGTGACCCGTCGCAGTCTGTACAATCAGACACACCTGCGACTGCGCGGACGGTTGTGACTCACCTGAATTACACGGAAAGAGGTAAACGTAAGAAGATACGTTGGCCAAAACCTAAACGATTCCTGTGTACCGTCTTCTCTCAGCTGCGCGAACAGCTTAAACTAAACGGTGGCATCCTAACTTGTGCCCATGGACGGACGTCCTCACCTGTGATCGTGGTCCCCCATGACCAAAGGGGGGTGATGTTAGGCCATGCCAAAGACAAAGATTTGAATGTACACCTCAGAAACACTTTTGCTTTCGCCCAGAAAAACCTGGAAAGATCCGCTGAAGGACGTAAGGCGTACTACGACCAGAAGGCCTCTCACAATGAACTCCAAGTGGGAGACAGAGTCTGGTACTATACGTTCGCCCCAGCAACCGGGAAAGGAGGGTCCGAGACCGGAACTCTCGCCCGCAAACTAATGCCCAGGTGGACTGGACCTCATCTGATAACAGACAAAGTGTCCTCAGTCGTCTACGAAATCAAAATCAGCAAAGGCCGCAAAGAGCCAATTGCTAAATGGGTACATCGAAATCAGATCAAACCTTACAAGGCGTTCAATGACTCCACAAAAGACAAAGATCTCACAAACACACCGACTTCATGGGATAATAAGGTCGTCCAAACACAAGTTAGTAAATAAACTAATCAGGTTTAAACTACCGTATTTCCCACCCTATAAGTCGCATTGTCCAATTTGAACTTAGAAACGCTAAGCCTAAAACCCACAACAAAAAACTAACCTTAACAACCGTTTAAATCCACGAGATTTAATTTGACCTCGGTCATAAAGTTGAGACCTGTTTTTCTTGTGTGTTGCACTTTGGAATCTGACGACAAGAGTGTGTCGAAGCAGTGAAACGTTGTTTCCTTGTTGTTTAGTCATTACTGTTGTCATTAGTTGAGATATTGTTTTGGTTCTGAACACTCCCAGCCAAAAAGGTTTTGTATTAACATTGGTTAATGAATGATATGGATTTAACTATGCCAACATGCAGTTCGTTTTGTTAAATCTCAATCGTCGAAGAGTCAATGTAGTTTAAAGCTACTCAAGGTACAATAAACTACACTGGTCTCATAATTTCTAAATTGAACCGATTCGATCGTTTCTATTCTAGATTATCTATTCATTTTGATGAGTCTCGCCATAGACTTCAAAATTTATTAGGAATACCAAATCCTACGTCGTTCGTCTAAAAGACAACAGACATTTAGATCAAACTATATTTCATTTTTATTTTAGTTTAACCTAAACTAAGTAATGAATGGAGGAATAGTTTGGAATTAGAGGCCTTCGTTACAGAAGCCCTCCAAAATTTTATAGGTACAAATCCCTATATCTAAATTTACAGAATTGATCCACCCCTTAATTGGTAAGTGTAGCTGATCTAAACCATGATAGCTTACATACCAGGTGCATATAGGTAAGGCTTAATGTAAAATCCCAATCATAAGCCCACCTTAAAAATCCACATAATTGCATGACACATAGAACCAGAGTGGCACTGACTGGAAACCAACCAGCCAACAACCTTCGATGTGGGACCTGCAGCTCCAACGCTTGGTCTTCAACCTTCATCCAAGGGTCGCCTCCTCTGCGTCAATCGAGGGATCCCCTCTACATGCTGATTATGAAAACAATTGGTGCTGATCAATCAACAAAACTAATCGTTGTGGAATTACTGCTATGGAATTACCGCTGTGGATTATAAGACTTTGCTTTCCAAGGGATCACAGACTTTGTTTTCCAAGAGTTAACAGACTTTGTTTTCCAAAGGATTAAAAGCTTTCCGCAATGGGATTACCTCTGAACAGTATGGAATTTCCAAAACTTTATGGGATTATAATTTTTGATTTTTCTTTTCCACTTGCTGGATTACTTCAAGATCAAAGACAGTTCAAGGTTTCCTTTCGTGTTGGACCCCATCCCCAAGGACTGGCGATGGCTTCCAAAAGGGGGGAGATGTAGTGGACATGACCTTGTCCACTTTTAAGACACCTGTGTACTTTTGAACTGTCCAGTGATGACCTTTACTGACCTCTCAGTGAAGCAAGACATTTACTACAAAATCATTCATTTAGCTATAATCTGATAAATATAGTCACCAAAAGAGACTATTTCTATCTTTGATTTGATCCTAATGTGATCAAAAGAATAACTTTTGTCATTCTCATGATGGTGCTTTTAAGCTGTGTTATTCTGTGAGAGTTAAACTGTGTCCACTGCTGTGTTAAAGGGAAATATCGGGTCACAGAGACCCGACTGTTCTGTTTAGAAATAAGAAGACAGTTTAATCAGTTGTTTTTCATTGAACAAGGCTCCAGCTTTCTCTGTCTGTTCCTAAACAAATCTCCCTCTGCTGCTGCTTGTTAACCTTGGGTTTGATAAGACAAATGAACTCCTCGACTGGTCCTTCCTTAAGTACTAGTCTAAGCTGTGCTGAAACGCTTCAGAGAGTTGCTGGGAACTTCCAAAGAGATGTGAACTTTCCCAAGAGCTGGACACGTGTGGTCAAGAGCTAACGACCGGCGTCTTCAGCTAAGGACTGATAACAGGCTGTTATGAGTCTACTTCGAACAAGCCGAGCTCAAAAACTTTGTTTATTCCCTCCTGGAATAAGTTTATCTTGAAGTCAGAGGCCTGAAGCTGACATATTCTCTGATGACCAACGCGGAAGCCAGGAGACGTTGAAACGTAAACTAAAACCAGTTTTGGACGTGCTGAGACTAAAGGACTCTGTGCATCTGAAGGCTGGTGTCTTCCCTCTTACCGGGCTGTCGTCAAAAGGTAAAGGAGCTGTTTACAAAACGTACCTGGATTTTAGCAGAAGTCTGATGGGAAGTGTCACTCTGGTCTCATGCTCAGGATAATGTTCTTCTTAATTCTTTCCTCCTATTTCTTTTCCCTCTCAACCTAAGCTG